>VMBQ01006098.1:50916-61039 GCA_007657795.1 Dreissena rostriformis | reverse complement strand
CTTCAAAATCCGGTTCCAGCGCTCAAAGGGTTATACTATGTAATATCAAAGCGGGAGAATAAATTAGGGCACTGTTTTCGGACAGCACTTGTTTTATTTAAGTCTAATACCTGTATATTTAACTAAGCATCTTTGTCTTAGCCATAGTCACAAATCCTTATATCCAGAGGGAAGGAGGTGTCTAAAAAAAGTTCAACCCAGTGTATGTCCCAGGACCCATAATCAAGTTCTAAATAATAATTGTTTACCTGAATTTCAAACCAAGTCTGACCAATTATATTGGTTTCTTAATATAGTTTATGATTGTATCAACTATGAGTTAGAATATATAATATAGATTTATTGATGAGGGCTGTTTATATATTATTTTATTCATAAAAAGAACTAGGTCCTATTGAATATGAGTCGCACTCTGAGAAAAGGGGGTTTAATTCATGTGCGTAAAGTGTTGTCCCAGATTAGCCTGTGATGTCCACACAGGCTTCTCAGGGACTACACTTTTTGCTTTTGTGATATTTTTTGTTTCAATGAAGTCTCCGCTTAGCAAAAATCCTGTTAAGGCGGAAACTGTCATCCCTGATAAGCCTTTGCGGACTGCACAGGCTAATCTGGGACAACACTTTACCCACATGCATTTAACCCCTTTTCACAGAGTGAGGCTCATAAACAGTCCGTCTGTCTGTCTGTCCGTCTGAAATGCCGTCACACTTTGCGTTTAGGTTTCAAAAAATGTGGAAAAACACTTTGCATTTAGGTTTAGAAAAATGCGGAAAAAGGGGGCATATCCTATGGTGACAGGTCTTGTTAATTCTGTTTTTATTTTAAGGCCCTACGATGGTAAATGGAGCAAGTCCATGGTGGGATATGGACCAGAGGACACTCACTTTGTTATTGAGCTCACCTATAACTATGGCATCGGCTCCTACAAACTGGGCACAGACTTCTTGGTATGAAAGGCTTATTTAGTTTTAACCTTTTTATTTGAGCTCGATTGCATTGAAAGCCTAAGCTTATTTGAAACGCTCTCCAGTCCGTTTCCTGGGACAAGAACCAGTACTTGGTGTTTTTGGGGGAGACCTAAAGAACGCTCCCACTGTGGGGATCAAACCTGTTACCTCCTGATTGCTTGGCGGACACCAAATTCACTACGCCACTGCGATCTAAGGCTAATTTCAAGGAATGTCTGCCTGCCTCTATGTGGCATTCATGTCAGTGTATCAAATTATCACTATAAAATATCTTCATCTTTAATCTGTTCAACCGGCTGTTATATCACAGGTTTACTTCACTGTTTTCTTTAATCCTCTGTATTGATCTCCCAGAGTGGTTTGCCAATACACATGTCTATATTCATGCCAATACACATGTCTATATTCATGTACATTGTATTTTAACTTGCTTACAATATGTAAAGCGATTAGGTTAAGAAACACTCTCAACTCCGTTTCCTGGGAAGAACCAGCGCTTGTGACTTTGAAAACAGGGATCTAACGGGGTACCCCTCTCCGTAGCAAGGTGGAAACATATCCATGACTTCTACACTATATTTAGGGCGNGGGGGGGGGGGGGGGGGGGGGGGGGGGGGGGGGGGGGGGGGGGGGGGGGGGGGGGGGGGGGGGGGGGGGGGGGGGGGGGGGGGGGGGGGGGGGGGGGGGGGGGGGGGGGGGGGGGGGGGGGGGGGGGGGGGGGGGGGGGGGGGGGGGGGGGGGGGGGGGGGGGGGGGGGGGGGGGGGGGGGGGGGGGGGGGGGGGGGGGGGGGGGGGGGGGGGGGGGGGGGGGGGGGGGGGGGGGGGGGGGGGGGGGGGGGGGGGGGGGGGGGGGGGGGGGGGGGGGGGGGGGGGGGGGGGGGGGGGGGGGGGGGGGGGGGGGGGGGGGGGGGGGGGGGGGGGGGGGGGGGGGGGGGGGGGGGGGGGGGGGGGGGGGGGGGGGGGGGGGGGGGGGGGGGGGGGGGGGGGGGGGGGGGGGGGGGGGGGGGGGGGGGGGGGGGGGGGGGGGGGGGGGGGGGGGGGGGGGGGGGGGGGGGGGGGGGGGGGGGGGGGGGGGGGGGGGGGGGGGGGGGGGGGGGGGGGGGGGGGGGGGGGGGGGGGGGGGGGGGGGGGGGGGGGGGGGGGGGGGGGGGGGGGGGGGGGGGGGGGGGGGGGGGGGGGGGGGGGGGGGGGGGGGGGGGGGGGGGGGGGGGGGGGGGGGGGGGGGGGGGGGGGGGGGGGGGGGGGGGGGGGGGGGGGGGGGGGGGGGGGGGGGGGGGGGGGGGGGGGGGGGGGGGGGGGGGGGGGGGGGGGGGGGGGGGGGGGGGGGGGGGGGGGGGGGGGGGGGGGGGGGGGGGGGGGGGGGGGGGGGGGGGGGGGGGGGGGGGGGGGGGGGGGGGGGGGGGGGGGGGGGGGGGGGGGGGGGGGGGGGGGGGGGGGGGGGGGGGGGGGGGGGGGGGGGGGGGGGGGGGGGGGGGGGGGGGGGGGGGGGGGGGGGGGGGGGGGGGGGGGGGGGGGGGGGGGGGGGGGGGGGGGGGGGGGGGGGGGGGGGGGGGGGGGGGGGGGGGGGGGGGGGGGGGGGGGGGGGGGGGGGGGGGGGGGGGGGGGGGGGGGGGGGGGGGGGGGGGGGGGGGGGGGGGGGGGGGGGGGGGGGGGGGGGGGGGGGGGGGGGGGGGGGGGGGGGGGGGGGGGGGGGGGGGGGGGGGGGGGGGGGGGGGGGGGGGGGGGGGGGGGGGGGGGGGGGGGGGGGGGGGGGGGGGGGGGGGGGGGGGGGGGGGGGGGGGGGGGGGGGGGGGGGGGGGGGGGGGGGGGGGGGGGGGGGGGGGGGGGGGGGGGGGGGGGGGGGGGGGGGGGGGGGGGGGGGGGGGGGGGGGGGGGGGGGGGGGGGGGGGGGGGGGGGGGGGGGGGGGGGGGGGGGGGGGGGGGGGGGGGGGGGGGGGGGGGGGGGGGGGGGGGGGGGGGGGGGGGGGGGGGGGGGGGGGGGGGGGGGGGGGGGGGGGGGGGGGGGGGGGGGGGGGGGGGGGGGGGGGGGGGGGGGGGGGGGGGGGGGGGGGGGGGGGGGGGGGGGGGGGGGGGGGGGGGGGGGGGGGGGGGGGGGGGGGGGGGGGGGGGGGGGGGGGGGGGGGGGGGGGGGGGGGGGGGGGGGGGGGGGGGGGGGGGGGGGGGGGGGGGGGGGGGGGGGGGGGGGGGGGGGGGGGGGGGGGGGGGGGGGGGGGGGGGGGGGGGGGGGGGGGGGGGGGGGGGGGGGGGGGGGGGGGGGGGGGGGGGGGGGGGGGGGGGGGGGGGGGGGGGGGGGGGGGGGGGGGGGGGGGGGGGGGGGGGGGGGGGGGGGGGGGGGGGGGGGGGGGGGGGGGGGGGGGGGGGGGGGGGGGGGGGGGGGGGGGGGGGGGGGGGGGGGGGGGGGGGGGGGGGGGGGGGGGGGGGGGGGGGGGGGGGGGGGGGGGGGGGGGGGGGGGGGGGGGGGGGGGGGGGGGGGGGGGGGGGGGGGGGGGGGGGGGGGGGGGGGGGGGGGGGGGGGGGGGGGGGGGGGGGGGGGGGGGGGGGGGGGGGGGGGGGGGGGGGGGGGGGGGGGGGGGGGGGGGGGGGGGGGGGGGGGGGGGGGGGGGGGGGGGGGGGGGGGGGGGGGGGGGGGGGGGGGGGGGGGGGGGGGGGGGGGGGGGGGGGGGGGGGGGGGGGGGGGGGGGGGGGGGGGGGGGGGGGGGGGGGGGGGGGGGGGGGGGGGGGGGGGGGGGGGGGGGGGGGGGGGGGGGGGGGGGGGGGGGGGGGGGGGGGGGGGGGGGGGGGGGGGGGGGGGGGGGGGGGGGGGGGGGGGGGGGGGGGGGGGGGGGGGGGGGGGGGGGGGGGGGGGGGGGGGGGGGGGGGGGGGGGGGGGGGGGGGGGGGGGGGGGGGGGGGGGGGGGGGGGGGGGGGGGGGGGGGGGGGGGGGGGGGGGGGGGGGGGGGGGGGGGGGGGGGGGGGGGGGGGGGGGGGGGGGGGGGGGGGGGGGGGGGGGGGGGGGGGGGGGGGGGGGGGGGGGGGGGGGGGGGGGGGGGGGGGGGGGGGGGGGGGGGGGGGGGGGGGGGGGGGGGGGGGGGGGGGGGGGGGGGGGGGGGGGGGGGGGGGGGGGGGGGGGGGGGGGGGGGGGGGGGGGGGGGGGGGGGGGGGGGGGGGGGGGGGGGGGGGGGGGGGGGGGGGGGGGGGGGGGGGGGGGGGGGGGGGGGGGGGGGGGGGGGGGGGGGGGGGGGGGGGGGGGGGGGGGGGGGGGGGGGGGGGGGGGGGGGGGGGGGGGGGGGGGGGGGGGGGGGGGGGGGGGGGGGGGGGGGGGGGGGGGGGGGGGGGGGGGGGGGGGGGGGGGGGGGGGGGGGGGGGGGGGGGGGGGGGGGGGGGGGGGGGGGGGGGGGGGGGGGGGGGGGGGGGGGGGGGGGGGGGGGGGGGGGGGGGGGGGGGGGGGGGGGGGGGGGGGGGGGGGGGGGGGGGGGGGGGGGGGGGGGGGGGGGGGGGGGGGGGGGGGGGGGGGGGGGGGGGGGGGGGGGGGGGGGGGGGGGGGGGGGGGGGGGGGGGGGGGGGGGGGGGGGGGGGGGGGGGGGGGGGGGGGGGGGGGGGGGGGGGGGGGGGGGGGGGGGGGGGGGGGGGGGGGGGGGGGGGGGGGGGGGGGGGGGGGGGGGGGGGGGGGGGGGGGGGGGGGGGGGGGGGGGGGGGGGGGGGGGGGGGGGGGGGGGGGGGGGGGGGGGGGGGGGGGGGGGGGGGGGGGGGGGGGGGGGGGGGGGGGGGGGGGGGGGGGGGGGGGGGGGGGGGGGGGGGGGGGGGGGGGGGGGGGGGGGGGGGGGGGGGGGGGGGGGGGGGGGGGGGGGGGGGGGGGGGGGGGGGGGGGGGGGGGGGGGGGGGGGGGGGGGGGGGGGGGGGGGGGGGGGGGGGGGGGGGGGGGGGGGGGGGGGGGGGGGGGGGGGGGGGGGGGGGGGGGGGGGGGGGGGGGGGGGGGGGGGGGGGGGGGGGGGGGGGGGGGGGGGGGGGGGGGGGGGGGGGGGGGGGGGGGGGGGGGGGGGGGGGGGGGGGGGGGGGGGGGGGGGGGGGGGGGGGGGGGGGGGGGGGGGGGGGGGGGGGGGGGGGGGGGGGGGGGGGGGGGGGGGGGGGGGGGGGGGGGGGGGGGGGGGGGGGGGGGGGGGGGGGGGGGGGGGGGGGGGGGGGGGGGGGGGGGGGGGGGGGGGGGGGGGGGGGGGGGGGGGGGGGGGGGGGGGGGGGGGGGGGGGGGGGGGGGGGGGGGGGGGGGGGGGGGGGGGGGGGGGGGGGGGGGGGGGGGGGGGGGGGGGGGGGGGGGGGGGGGGGGGGGGGGGGGGGGGGGGGGGGGGGGGGGGGGGGGGGGGGGGGGGGGGGGGGGGGGGGGGGGGGGGGGGGGGGGGGGGGGGGGGGGGGGGGGGGGGGGGGGGGGGGGGGGGGGGGGGGGGGGGGGGGGGGGGGGGGGGGGGGGGGGGGGGGGGGGGGGGGGGGGGGGGGGGGGGGGGGGGGGGGGGGGGGGGGGGGGGGGGGGGGGGGGGGGGGGGGGGGGGGGGGGGGGGGGGGGGGGGGGGGGGGGGGGGGGGGGGGGGGGGGGGGGGGGGGGGGGGGGGGGGGGGGGGGGGGGGGGGGGGGGGGGGGGGGGGGGGGGGGGGGGGGGGGGGGGGGGGGGGGGGGGGGGGGGGGGGGGGGGGGGGGGGGGGGGGGAGTAAAGTATCATGTTGATGTTATTTCTCCCAAAACTAAGACATACATGTCTGTTAACATATTCTTTCTTTTTAGCAGAAATTTATGTATATAGTAATACTATACATAGTTATTGATTTATGTTAGGTGCAGGTCATTATTTGTATCTGCCTGGCCAATATAATAAGAGTCTTGCTCTATAAAAAGGGCTTTAAATGCATGTGCGTTAAGTGTCATCCCATATTAACCTGTGCAGTCCGCACAGGCTTATCAGGGGCGACACTTTCCTCCTAAAGTGGATTTTTGCTCAGATGAGACTTTCTTTAAACAAAAAATATCATAAAAGCAGAAAGTGTTGTGCGGACTGCACAGGCTAATCTGGGACGACACTTTACGCACAATCACTAAACCCCCTTTTCACAGAGCAAGGCTCATATATTTTGTCTTGCATGCTGATCTTTTATAATTGAAAAGAATCCAAACGTGCAAAGTCAACTGAACTAAATTGCGCCTGTTTTCAATCTTAGTCAAACTATTGCAGGACCTAACTGAAAATTACTGTATACATCAAAAACAATATTTCATTTTATTCTTTCATTATAATTTAAAAGGAAAATATTTTATGGCATGCTTACCATTCTGAAGAGAAACATGATTTATGAAATCATATGACTGGTCGGAAAGATTTATTTGTATTCTTATTTAAGTTTTCAATTATCCACAGCAAACACAATCAAGAATATTTTTCATTTATCGAAGCTTGATTTATAATATTTATTTTTTTTAATTAAAAAAGCAACAAATTTACAATTGCTGGTCGGAAAATCAACAGAGAGTCATGTTAATAATATCGGCACTCCACATATGTAATAAATTGTGTAAATAGTTACCGGTAATATATTTCTATGGTAGTATGTATTCTCAACGATAACACATGACAGAGCTGGGCCGGACTTTTGATAATTGGCCTTATCCGTATAACAGCCCTTGGGCAATAGGCACTAGGGCTGTTATATAGATAATGGGTTGATTAAAGACAGCTTGCTCAGCTCTGCCATATTTTATTGTCTAAAAAAACAATGTTATTTTGATGCAATCAATAAGAAAAAAAAGAAATGTCAAGAAATATTGTTTTGCCACATGCCTCGGGTGGGACTCAAACTCATGCTTACAAATATTGCCTACTTCAGCAAGAATTTTACTAGTCTACACTGAGAGAGGTGCCTTATAATGTACATTCAATTCATAAAGATTTTTCTACTACGCATTTTCCTGCAGCTAAAAGTGTTCCCTGGGACCACTTTGTCATTGTATAAAAATAAATGTTTAATGAGCGTTTATAAAAACAAATCATATGTGTCAAGTGACCATTTAATACATACTTTTTAAAAGATAACATGATTTTTGAAAATAAAATACTTCATTAATTGTCGATTTGCCCCATTTAATAAGGATTTTTATCTAATAATAATATGGTTTTATTGATATTTGTATTTGCTATAAATAGAATTTATAATATGTGGATTTAAAAAAAAATGAAAATTTAGTAACTCAAATTATAACAATGTGAAATTACAATCTTCATGAAATTGCATGCAGCACTAAGGATGACACAATTAACCCTTTGCATGCTGGGAAATTTGTCGTCTGCTAAAATGTTGTCTGCTAAATTTCTAAAATTAGCATTTTCTTGATTTTTTTTCAAAGAAGACTATCAGAATAGCAAACAGTTTGGATCCTGATGAGACGCCACGTTCTGTGGCGTCTCATCTGGATCCAAACTGTTTGCAAAGGCCTTCAAAATCTGGTTCCAGCGCTCAAAGGGTTAAACACACTTCACCTTTCAATAGTCTCTGTGTTGATTAATTTACAAGTTGCCTTAGAATACACTATCATTCAATATAATTGAAATCATCATGTATAATACATATTGTGGTATCACGTCTAGATTTATGTTAAATTTTACGTGTCTCATGTTGTACAAGATTTGATGTATATTGTTCTTGGTGTCCTAGGGTATAACCATTCACTCCCCAGATGTTATTGAGAACATCAAGAACCACAACTATCCGAGCACTGAGAGAGGTGGAGTACACATGATTACCTCCCCTGACGGATACCCGTTCCATATTGTCAATCAAGTCTGTGAAGGAGGTACTGGTATTATTCATTAGATTAAATGAAAGTTTTATTTAATTCAATATGTCTTATGTTTGTTTTTTTGTTTTTTTATGTAAATATTTTGTACTGAGTAATATTGCTTAAGATTTAAATACTGAAAATAAAAAATGATAATAAGCTTTTCCTTAAATTTGTAAATACAACCTTTTAATAGGAAATGGTTTCACTAACAGATTCACACTGTTTAATGTTTATTTACTGTTAATTTAAAAAAAACTGTACTAAATTTCCTTTACTGCATGCATATCATTGGCTTCCTTTGCAACTTTAAGGAAGATGGATTTATGCACATTATAGGGCATAAATCCCTCATTGGCACCTTAAACAAATGCATGTACTAGTGTTTTAGAGAATGTAATACTTTTATAGACTGTAGTTCTCTCCATCACCCACAACATTTTGATGTTTTATTATTTCAGACCCAGTACAGAAGGTCACGCTAGCTTGCTCCAACTTGGTCAAGTCTGTAGGTAGGTTTGTCAGCAACAGACAACTGACTTTCATATAAGCATCGCTCTGTGAAAAGGGGGTTTAATGCATGTGCATAAAGTGTCTTCCCAGATTTAGCCTGTGCAGTCTGCACAGGCTAATCAGGGATGACACTTTCCACCAAAACCGTTTTTTTTGCTAAGAAGAGACACCATTTAAACGAAAAATATCATAAAAGCGGAAAGTGTTGTCCCATGATTAGCCTGTGTGGACTGCACAGGCTTATCTGAGACGACTCTTTAAGCACATGCATTAAATCCACTTTTCACAGAGCGAGGGTCAAATCATAATTAATCCCTTCTTATTATTCCATAAAACCAATGTTTGCATTGTTAATCTTTAAAGTTTTGAAGTGTTTATTTCACTTTGTTTATATTGAATTAAAGTGACCCACGGTTTTTTTTTAAAAAGACAAATCAGATACGCTTGCCGATATGAATTGCTCTACTGATGCTTTCTTCAACTGCCTTATTATACTATTGAACTCTCAGTAATAAGCACAATCAAGTGATTGACAATAAATAAAATTTTATGCTCAGTATTCAGTTAAAAAATGTTTGTGACATTTAATTAGTATTTTTCCTGGTAAATAGGTCCGAATTTAATAAAGTCAATTAAATGGACTTTCAACAATGCCAAGCATTCTGGATTCAAAACTAATTTAAAGTTTGCAATGTCATTATTTTTACATTAGGGTAGTATGATTCCAGCAACAATAATTGGCTCTATTGTGGGAGATTATGTAACACACACAGACAAGAAACAAATATCATCTATAAATATATATAGTAAGTGATATATTAAAACAATTTATGTTGCATATTCAGACTATTGGACACAGTTATGTGGGATGAGGAAGTATTCATCAGAAGAGAAAAAAGCTCTTCTCGGATATGCAGACAGCCAGGTAGGCTGTAACTTGTTATAGGTAACTGAAGCAAAGGTCCACTATTATACTATCAATAACACAATTTCCAAGTTGCTGTCATTTTATGCAAATGTCTGATGCATCAAAATGAATCTGGGCCTTAAGTCTGACTTATTCCAAATTAAGAAAATAAGTTTCATATTAAAAACAGAAAAAGAGTTAGCCCTGTTTTGCTAAGATAATACATAATGCAGTAAGTCTGTTTTTGTAGTTTAGAAGCAAACAAAATGTGTGTACACTGAATTGATTCTGTCACTTAACAGTTGACATTTTATCGTTGTTAAATGTTATTTGTAGCAATGACCTTTACAAATGATGGATTTATTTGATATGATACTCTATAATATTCCACTGCACTAACCAAGTTTGCTAGTTATGACGCCTTGTTTTTGCAGTGTAAATTGGAGCTATGTGATATCGGCCAGGCTGTGGACCATGCCACTGCTTTTGGACGCATTGCCTTCTCCTGTCCCAGGCAACAGGTATAGCAACAATCCTGTCCCAGGCAACAGGTATAGTAACAATCCTGTCCCAGGCAACAGGTATAGCAACAATCCTGTCCCAGGCAGCAGGTATAGCAACAAGGCAGGTTTTCAAGGTTACTGTGGTGTAGTTGATATGGTATACACCGCCCTTGTGACCAGAGGGTTCCAGGTTCAATCTGCTCTTTGGAAGCCTTCTCATTATCTTTCCATAAGAAACCAAGTTCTCTTTCCAGATAATGGTCGGGGCTTTTGAATTAATTGAAGTTTAATGAATAGGTTTAAATTGTTAGCCAGGTAGATGGCAGTATGCCACCATGTTGTACATGTTTACAGTGTATGCAGTCAGTTTTTTTGCAAATCATCCACTCATAAATCAGACAGTTAATGTTTAATTGAGCCATGGCTTGTCTGACTGGCAT
>VMBQ01006098.1:27163-50157 GCA_007657795.1 Dreissena rostriformis | reverse complement strand
CCCCCCCCTAAAAAAAAAAATTATTTTGTTAAAACATGGTAAAAAAAAATTAAAAAAAAAATTGAAAGACCGTCCAACCATCCCACCCAAGCTATTGCTATCAACTTGAAATATAATCTTATTAGTTTGTTTTATGTCTTTACAAATGTTCAATAGATTGTGGGAAATATACCTGAACTCAGAATCGTCTCTAATGTACCACTTCTTTATAACGTAAGCGATCAATATGTTTCAATTATTATCCTTTTCCAGTTAGAATATGACTATATTACCTTGACCTTATTGAATATGAACAATTTCCCCATGATGGCTTATTTATACTGTCAAGCACTTGAATAGTCGAGCGCACTGTCTTCTGACAGCTCTTGTTTTCTTACTTGTCCATGGACAACTAGAAAAGTTAGTTTCATCATTTACAATGAATGCAATACGCTAGAATTGGCAAACCACTGCTTCTGGAAGCATTTAAGAGACATTTTACAAAAACTATTAAACTATAACTATTGATGTCCAAATCTAAAGATATCTGTTTTTCGTTTTTGTAGTATTATTTCCACCTTCGAGGACAAAAGTTGAACAACCCAAGGTTATCTGCCTCCAATTAAATCATAGACAGTTTAATAATAAAATGGATACTGCATGGGAATCAGATTTTTGACATTTGTTACAAATTATTCATTTCAGCTGCCCAGTATACAGGAAGGCCTAAAGGCAGCTGGACAGACAATACTGACCCCTCTGGTCAGTCTGGACACTCCTGGCAAGGCCACTGTGGAGGTGGTCATTCCTGCTGACCCAGTGAGTGCAGTAAAATGTAGTGTATAACGCACAGTCATGTAGAATGGGCACTGTATTACTTGTATTCTTTCAGAAAATTGGAAAACAATAATTTGGTTGGATTAAAAATCTGTGTTGGAAAGTGGATCACTGCAGGAAATTTGGACAAATCAAAATTTAATATTGTGCTTTAACATTTCTTCAATTTATAAGTTTTAAAATTGAAATTTGTGATTTGTTTACGTCACCATTTTGTTGAATTTAAATTAAAAAAAACAAACATTGCTCCCCTGACAAAACAAACAGTAAACTGTTTTGTTAATTCACCGTCTGTCTGTTATCATTCGTCTCTAATCATTCATCATTTTAACATTTCAGCTGGTCTCTGGGAAACCCGAGCTAAGCATGTATGTAAAGTATCTCAGATAAGTCTATGCTGCCCACACAGGCTAATTAGGGACAACATTTTCCACTTTTATGCAATTTTTCATTTAAAGGAAGTCTCTTCTAAACGAAAATGCAATCTAAGCGGAAAGTGTCATCACAGATTAGCGTGGGGACTGCACAGACTCATTGTGGATGGTACTTTACTTCATGCATCAAGCCTGATTTTCCCAGAGACAAAATCATTTATATGCCATTTTTATTTGTCAATCTCAATACTGTAACACGGTCTTGTTTTGTTCTCTTGTCATCTTTCCAAGTATCAAACTTGAATATCACAATGTTACATAGTATGAGTGACACCTTAATAACAGTTATGTGTGCATGTGAGTTTAGGTGGTTCTCACCATACCAGAAATGTGGATTTCCTCCAAAGTTTCCCCCTACAGCACTGCAAGACCGCTCCAAAAGTGAATCTCTTCAGTAAAAATTAAATTGCTCAAAATTGCAGCTGTAATAAAAAATGCGTGGACATACACAGGGTACTCAATAATAATGCAGTCTCTGGAACGGAAGGGCATGATAATCTTCAAAATACATGTACACCTATTGCAAGCTTGACTGCAATGCAGACTGTTTGTTTATAACAGGATGGCCACGAGATATGTTTTGTCGGGGACGAGGCATTCAGAGAACTGTCCCAAAGGGATCCCGAGGCAGACGGGTTACTGGACAAGGTAACGTGAACACTCTAACACTATCTTTACTGATCTTTGTAAAAGAAACAAAACAATCGTGAAACTACCCAATAATCTATACTAAAATTGTGAATTTTGCATCTCAAAAAAATAATTGTGACTGGTTTACAAGTGTTAACTGGTGTCGGCATGTTCAAACAGTCTCCTGATTCTGACCATAGCAGAATAATAATTATTTTTCCTTCAATTGCAAATATATTTGTTTACATTAAGTTTTAGAGAAGTAATCTTTGAATTTATGGTCATTTTAAATTTTAATTTAGATCATTCTTCAAACTGTATATTTCCACATACAAAATTAGCCATATTATTCCAGGCCATAGAAGCAGACAAAAGTGAAGAATGGTTTGCCAAGAAAGGACAGACGAAGGCATCTGCCTGACCAGATTCCACTGGCAGTTCCTGTACAGACTCAGTCAAGTGCCATGCTTGAAGCTTGAATGAATCAGAGAGTATATACTAGTCCAGTTGACGAATGTTTCTTGTCACACCTGTTTATCTATATATTCGGTATTTAAAGATGTAATAAACTATTAACTTTTATTTTGACTTTTCAACATTTACATATTATTTTGAAGATCAACNTTCTGATAGTATTCTTTGAAAAAAAATAGAAGAAAATGCTAATTTTAGAAATTCAGCAGACAACATTTTAGCAGACGACAAATTTCCCAGCATGCAAAGGGATAATCTCTGAGAAAAAAAGACTAGATAGCTTTCTATATATATTAATACAATTGAAGGAATAGTAAAAATAAAGATTTTTTCATTATAGCTTGGGTTAATTCTTCATAGCTCATGCCAAAACCTTCATTATAGATCATGCCAAAATCCTTTGATTTCAGCTCTTGGAAAAACCTTCATTATAGATCATGCCAAAACCTTCATTATAGATCTTGCCAAAATCCTTTGATTTCAGCTCTTGTTAAATCTTTCATAAAAGATAAAACCAACATGTTTGTATTATACCTCATATCAAAATCCTAGATATAAGTTATTTTAAACGCATTTGTCATAATTATGTCAAAATCCTTAGACCGAGTCAGAAACTTTGGTTTGTTTCTGGACAGAATATGTTCTGGCATACAGAGATATATTTAACACTACTTGAATAGGAATCTTACCAATGCAGGTTCAGGCACCTCCACCCCAGCCTTCACCCTTGGATTTAAAAATGTCCACAGGTGATCATCAATTATCACGCATTACATTTTATGTAGGCAAAGATGAAACCTACTGTTGTTAAACTAACCAATAACAATGCTATAAGGCCCATTCAAAAACAATTTTCATTGCAAAAATATTTGCTAGACCACGTAAGAATGGAAATAATTTTCTAATTATTATTTTTAATTGGATAATCAGCAACTCTAGGAGATTGATGTGTTGCAATGCAACCACTCGTGATAATGCCCTCTTAATTTAATAATTATTCATGCAGAATCGGAATGGATGTTAATTGACTCAAAAACACTTACATTTGTTTACAACAGAACACACTTTCGACATCTCTTTTTATTTTAAAACCGCTTGCATTGTTTACAAAATGATTCATTAAAATTGATACACTGCATGCCATACATTTAATACCACACATCTTGGGAAGCCAGCAGCCCTTTTCACCTACAAGTCTAATTAATTCAATAAAACAGTTTCATAGACCATTAAATTATAAATCTTAATTATTATACAGTTTCACAGAATAATATAAAATANACGCCGGACGGTGAGTGATCACAATAGCTCACCCTGAGCTATCGCTCAGGTGAGCTAAAAATGTACCTTGTTGATTACTATCACTGTACTATTTACCTTGTTGATTATGATCACTGTACTATTTACCTTGTTGATTACGATAACTGTACTATTTACCTTGTTGATTACGATCACTGTACTATTTACCTAGTTGATAACTATCACTGTACTATTTACCTTGTTGATTACTATCACTTTACTATTTACCTTGTTGATTACGATCACTGTACTATTTTAAAGTGCACATTACACTTGCAAGCACTACATCCAAGAACAAAAAAGTCAATCCATTATATACAAGATTCAAACAAAGGTCGTATTTTCAAGAAAATACTTGATGATTTAAATGCTATGAATTAGTGCAAATTTAGTAATGAACAATGACTTTCCATACATGAAACATGAGCACAATGAGGACATTATGAGCCTTGCTCTGGGAAAACCGTACCGTATAGAGAATAATATGTGTGTGTTGATTATAGATCAGGGGCCGTATTCAAGTAGCTTCTTAAGTTTTCACTTAATTTTAAGAAATTTCTTAAATAAATACCTTAAGTTAAATTTGAAATGTCAAAAACAAAACATGAGACGTTTAGTATTTCTCTTTAAGAAATTCCTTTAAGAATTTAAGGAAGTTAACTTAATTTTAAATATATGAGAAAAATACACCGATTTAAGAAATTTATTAAGTTTATGAAGCTACCAGAATTTAACTTAAGTGAAATCTTATGTTTAAAGAAAAAATGGCGGAGATAAGAAAAAATATTGCGCAATATTTCAACTTAAGTTATTTTTTTAACTTAAGAAGCTACTGGAATACGGCCCCAGGTTTATCATGCGAGGCTTAGAAAACAAAAAGCACGAGCCTTGTCGATAATCGTTTATAGATAAACCTGATCTATAATCAACACTAATCTATTATTCTATTTATCCCACTTTTCATTCAGTTAACATTTTTATTTAATCAAAATTAGTTTAACTGGATATTTTAGCTGGATTTATGACGTCATTTTGTCGAAAAAATGACGTCATTTCGTGCCGTGTATTATAGCAGAAATTTAATCAAGGGGGCTTTAATCAACCGAATTTGCTGTAAAAGTGGGATAAAAAACATTGTTAGTAAACAACTTTAAAAGCTTAAAGCTATCAAATCAACTCTTAATATGACATTTGAATACACATGAACAGGCATTCAGTTAAAAGATATGTCACACTATGAAGCATTTAACAATAGCATGATTTGATTCGACCATAGCATGAATAGACAAAACCCATGATCTTCTATAACCATGTGTGATTTAAACACATCATTCCATGATTTGATCAAACCATTGCAGGATAGTACCTGACCAAAGAATTGATTTGACCAAAAATGACTTGATTCAACCAAAGCAGGATTTGATCTTTCCACATCATGATTTGCTTTGACCATGCTAAGTTCAGTCATGCTGTATATGCTGTGTATTTGTTGATGTGGAGTAAATATGTTTGTTACAGTCAATAAAAACAATTAACATGTAAATTTAATTGAGGCCTGCTCCGAAAACCAGGCTTAATGCATGAGTGAAAGTATCCTTCCAGATTGGCAATTGAGTCAGCACAGGCTAATCTAAGATAAGACTACAGTTTTATGGATTTTGTTTTTAAAAGGAAATCTCTTCTAAACGAAAATCTAGTCCAGGTGGTNTTATATAGAGAATAATAGGTTAGTGTTGATTATAGATCAGGTTTATCATGCGAGGCTTAGAAAACAAAAAGCACGAGCCTTGTCGATAATCGTTTATAGATAAACCTGATCTATAATCAACACTAATCTATTATTCTATTTATCCCACTTTTCATTCAGTTAACATTTTTATTTAATCAAAATTAGTTTAACTGGATATTTTAGCTGGATTTATGACGTCATTTTGTCGAAAAAATGACGTCATTTCGTGCCGTGTATTATAGCAGAAATTTAATCAAGGGGGCTTTAATCAACCGAATTTGCTGTAAAAGTGGGATAAAAAACATTGTTAGTAAACAACTTTAAAAGCTTAAAGCTATCAAATCAACTCTTAATATGACATTTGAATACACATGAACAGGCATTCAGTTAAAAGATATGTCACACTATGAAGCATTTAACAATAGCATGATTTGATTCGACCATAGCATGAACAGGCAAAACCCGTGATCTTCTATAACCATGTGTGATTTAAACACATCATTCCATGATTTGATCAAATCATTGCAGGATAGTACCTGACCAAAGAACTGATTTGACCAAAAATGACTTGATTCAACCAAAGCAGGATTTGATCTTTCCACATCATGACTGCTTTGACCATGCTAAGTTCAGTCATGCTGTACATGCTGTGTATTTGTTGATGTGGAGTAAATATGTTTGTAACAGTCAATAAAAACAATTAACATGTAAATTTAATTGAGCCCTGCTCCGAAAACCAGGCTTAATGCATGAGTGAAAGTATCCTTCCAGATTGGCAATTGAGTCAGCACAGGCTTATCTAAGATAAGACTACAGTTTTATGGATTTTGTTTTTAAAAGGNATAGCCGCACACAAACTGTGTATGGATTTAAAGAAAACAACACAAAAATGGGCATTAGGACATATCCAAACAGTGTTGATCTTAATATACATTTGTATACTATGATGAGGTGCCATAATGTCTGCTAATTAGACTACGAAACTTTGCGTGCCTTTTTAAGGGACAGGGTTGCTCCAGACAAGACTGCTTGAATGCACAGGCTGGTCTAGAGCTACGCTGACAGCATAGGGAAATATACCCATTCCCAAACACCGAGGCTCATATGTACAAATGAAATATCTACATTAACCCTTTGCATGCTGGGAAATTTGTCGTCTGCTATAATGTTGTCTGCTAAATTTCTAAAATTAGCATTTTCTTTGATTCTTTTTCAAAGAATACTATCAGAATAGCAAACAGTTTGGATCCTGATGAGACGCCACGTTTTGTGGCGTCTCATCTGGATCCAAACTGTTTGCAAAGGCCTTCAAAATCCGGTTCCAGCGCTCAAAGGGTTAAATGACTGTAGCTTGAGATGCATTTTGAGGAAATGTTTATTAATGTAAAAATATTGTACAGGTAATTGTGATTCTTACAAATACTCTAAACGCTTAGCTGCTTCATGGACTATTTACACAGATGAGCAATAAATTCAAAAGTAATACATCATTAGTGACAGGTCAACATTTTCATAAAACACTGTACAGAAATTGTAGCCCATTTTACTAGGGCATGTGCAATGAACAATTGCACATAAAAGTTAGTACAAATATTCAATATTTATATTCAAACCAATACCTTCATGTACATTGTCAAATTATACACATTTCTTTTCCCAGTACCACCAATTAAAAATCTGGTTTAAAATTTAGCCGATTTTAATTCACTATTTTAGACGCCATCTATATTATTATATTGCCATTAAACTTCTAATTAACTAATTTAAAGTAATTTGTAATTAAACTTGAGATATCCAATTATCTTCCATGACACACAGTTTTACCCTTCTTATGAGATGAACATTTAAAAAAAAATGTTGACAATCATCACAGTCACCTTATAATTTAAAGCCACAGCAAACAGTTCACACATTACTTAAATTATACTTTAGCAAAAGGACACCATCTTCACAATAAAAAGGAATAGTTGGCTTTTGCTGTCAGAAGATAATGATAATAAAAGAATGTATATAACATTTGCCTTAACATTAAGTTGCAGAAAACTTTTATTCAAACATGTGCCAGTGCTAATTAAGATACTGGTAATAAAACAAGATACTTTCGTTCCGTGGCTGTGAAAGCGTTATTACCCCAGTTAAAATAAGGTTCCTCAATTGTCTGAAGTTTATGAAACAAAATATAAAAACAACAATTGATATAAATAAATATCATTTAGAAGCTAATGCTTTCACAAACACAACCATTGACATAATCACAAGTAACACCATGACTAGAAACAATGGAAAGATGTGAACATTATTTGGTACACAATATTTATCAATAATACTCAGTTTAAAGGAGTTCTTAAATATTTGTTTTGATCAGCATTTATAAATTTAAGCACATTTTTTATTCAAATAAAATGTAGGTGTTTTCGCAAGTATTCAAAGTGCATTTTCATATTCACTAAACAAAGTTTTGAGTACTAACATCTTGTTTTGTTTATTACTGTGAATATTCTTTATATATCTAAAATCTTAAGTACCAACAATAACGTTTTCAATTTCCAAACAACAAATTAAAATGACTTATATTTTGATAAATCAATCAATAAATCAAGTCCATTTTTCATCTGTAACTGCTCTCGCTGTCGCTGCTATGACTATGTCGATGGTTGCTGTGTCTGTGTGAAGATCTCCGTCGCGTTGGCGGGCTGCGGGAATGACTGTGGCGATAGTGTGTGGGGTAGTGGTCATCCTCGCTGTCAGAACTTGAGAGGGGCGGGGTTGGGCGGTGGTAGGGGACTGGGCGTTTACGAGCACTGTCAAAAGTAGCAACGGTCCTGAATTATATGCTTATCACATGATATATCAATACATGTAATAAACAAACTAATTATATGCGTTTTATTGGCATATAAGATTTTATAGATGATACAAAAATTGATATCTGTGAAAATATGAATTTCATATTTGTTACTGTAGGATACTCATGAAAATATTTTTTTCTATAAACACTTATGAAATAATATTTGATCATAAAGTAAAAGCAACAAATATCCACTCTTTGTTACCCTGAATATGCTGAATAAAAAACAAAGATGTTAAAACATGTCTTTCGTTAGTGACCAGGCTTTATACGGAATTAACATTTAATAACAAAGATAAGTGAAATAATAAATGTTTTACATAAGACTAAAATGATTATGTTATGTCCTCACAAAGACAGGCATTCCTTTGCAGATCTGGAAAAAAAACTAACTGAAGAAATAACCTAACTATGAAATCTACAACATTATCAAAACCATGCATGCATTCAGAACAACAAAACAGGTNTTTAGAAGCTAATGCTTTCACAAACACAACCATTGACATAATCACAAGTAACAGCATGACTAGAAACAATGGAAAGATGTTAACATTATTTGGTACACAATATTTATCAATGATACTCAGTTTAAAGGAGTTCTTAAATTTTTGTTTTGATCAGCATTTACTGAATCTTAGGGATGTTTACATTATACATTTAAGTACATTCTTTATTCAAATAAAATGTAGGTGTTTTCACAAGTATTCAAAGTGCATTTTTATATTCACTAAACAAAGTTCTGAGTACTTACATCTTGTTTTGTTTATTACTGTGAATATTCTTTATATATCTAAAATCTTAAGTACTAACAATAACGTTTTCAATTTCCAAACAACAAATTAAAATGACTTATATTTTGATAAATCAATCAATAAATCAAGTCCATTTTTCATCTGTAACTGCTCTCGCTGTCGCTGCTGTGACTATGTCGATGGTTGCTGTGTCTGTGTGAAGATCTCCGTCGCATTGGCGGGCTGCGGGAATGACTGTGGCGATAGTGTGTGGGGTAGTGGTCGTCCTCGCTGTCAGAACTTGAGAGGGGCGGGGTGGGGCGGTGGTAGGGGACTGGGCGTTTACGAGCACTGTCAAAAGTAGCAACGGTCCTGAATTATATGCTGATCACATGATATATCAATACATGTAATAAACAAACTTATTATATGCGTTTTATTGGCATTTAAGATTTTATAGATGATACAAAATTTGATATCTGTGAAAATATGAAATTACATATTTGTTACTGTAGGATACTCATGAAAAAAAAAAATCAATCAACACTAATGAAATAATATTTGATCATAAAGTAAAAGCAACAAAAATCCTCTCTTTGTTACCCTGAATATGCTGAATAAAAAACAAAGATTTTAAAATATGTCTTTCGTTAGTGACCAGGCTTTATACGGAATTAACATTTAATAACAAAGATAAGTGAAATAATAAATGATTTACATAAGACTTAAATGATTATGTTATGTCCTCACAAAGACAGGCATTCCTTTGCAGATCTGAAAAAAAACTTTACTGAAGTAATAACCTTACTATGAAATCTACAACATAATCAAAACCATGCATGCATTCAGAACAACAAAACAGGTCAAGTGACTATGAAAATTCTCACAACCATTGGTTCTTCTTACCTAAAACTGGTAATAAATGATAAAAAATACTGTCGTCCCCTACTAGTTGAAATGTTTGCTAATTGTTGTTTCAAGGCTTTTAGTTCCTAGGCTGCTTCCTGTGAGGATATCCATGCTAGCCCATATGTATGTTTATTTTTACCAAGGGAAGGGGGATTCTCTGAGCATAAACAAAAGAAGACATTTAAGTTGGTTACGGGGAGAGTGCAAAATACAGGACATGCCCTGTCCCAGAGACGAGCAGGGTTGTTTAAGAGCCCCTTGTAAAGCACCTATTTCACTGCATATCTGTTTAAGGTCTTATGTGAAATAAGAAGCAGGGGATCAAATCTGCAATCCCTGGATTGTGAAATCAGAGCATTACCACTAGACGGTGGACCTGCTACAACTAGCTATTCCATTTTATTTAAATTTTGTCATCAACTTCATTTGTCAGTATGCTCAAAATGTGTAACAACACTGGTTTTCATTGGTCCATACATTGAAATATAAATAAAGGAAGTAGCAGAGGGTCATAGAGATCTTTCATAGTCTTAAAACCAGTAATTCTACTAAATTGAGGGAACAAAACCCCAAAAGCATGCACACGTGCAAAGCAATAACATGTTAGCATGCATATTAGGTATATATTTGTGGATTTTATATTTAATCTGTAGAAAACGTAGATATTTAATCAAATATACATATAAATACTATTTGTGTGTCCCTTGCAAATAACATTTATAAATATCTTATGGTACACAAAATGCAAATAATTTCAAACATTTAATATGGTAAAGCTTACTTTTAACCACATAAATCTTTGCTATTGTTTGTATGTTCTGCAAATTCTTCAATGCCAATAATAAGGTGGTATTTTTTTCAAAGACAGCAGCAGCTTCTTCAGTCTTCTACACATTTCTTATTCACACACAGTATGACTTAAGTGTTTTTCAGAGGATGGATGACATAATTATTTTTAAAATAATTCATTTACACGATTTTTTTTTTTTTTTTTTTTTTTTTTTNCTTTTTCTCGACCTCTGGTAAGGGCTTGGTGACCTTCTAGGTGACCTCTGTGTATTTGACCTTGACCCCTGCCTATATTCAGGTGACCCTGACCTTTTGTGCGCACAAAATAAATAGCACAACACAAAATAAGAAAACAAAATTTAGAATGCAACACAAATAAATAAACAAAACAAGAAGTAAAAATTAAATATAAAGGAAGACACCAGATAAAATTTCTGGAAAAAAACACATTATGGTGGGAGTTTAATCTGGAAAATTCAATAACACAACACAGATTTAGGTATAAACATAATTTTTAAATTAAAGAATTCCTCTTCTTTTATAACTTTACCGATCTTACTTTGCTACAGGGCAAAAGAACAACAAAGGTATAACTACATGTGTGTACAGCAAATTAAAATAAGACAACACTACATGTATATAGAACACCAGATACAAAAGAAGACAATAACATCCCCATCATTTACCAATAAGGTTTAATAAATATGTTTTAAATATTTTTCTTATTTTTGCAAATAAAAAAATATGAAATATTTCAATTTATTTATAAACTGTAAAGCATTTGTATATATGATTGCTTAAAATTTTATAATTCACATGCCAAATGATGCATAGGAGACGTTTTGATTATATTGTGTAACCATGGATACCTAGTTATCCTCCGTCTGTCCAGATGACTGGGTGACCCTTTACGTCGTCGAATTGATGGACTCCGAGATTCACGTTCTCTTGACCTACTTTTGCTCTCTGAGTCAGATTTGTCATGCTTGGACGATCTGCGACCTCTTGAGTCGGATCGCGACCTTGAAATATGGGAACATATATATGACATTGAAGATAAGATAAGATACGATTTATTTTGAGTCGGCAAGAGTGAAATAACAACAAACATAAGCTTTGGCAGCTTGTACAACCGACTATCTGAGTGCCTTCATCTGATAGCTGATAGACAGCGGATATCTAATAGAAAATTCAAAGTGAAAAGAGAATTTCTTGTGATGATAAAAGCAATAACATAGCTATAATGTAGGGATGGGAAATCCTCAAATCATGTTATTGATTTATATCTAGTCATTTTTACATTCATATACATGAACAAGTCTCAAAACGTAAGCTTTTGTTTTGAATATAAGGAATATTTGTTTCCATTGCACTTTATTGCAAAAAATATTGAATCGTGTAGCATATGCTTACATACTTTCCCACTATACAAACTTGTATATGTTTTAAATTATACTATATTTTCCTTGACTTATAAGTAGTTCCTTACAAATTTGTATGACCATTATTAACCCATTATCTACAAACATTTAATCATTTATTACAAAAAAGTCTACCTCGTTTTCTTTGGTGACCTTGAATCTCTTGTGTGTTTGTTGCTGCCACTTCTTGGAGTCAGCGATCGTTTCTGGGCATGTCGTGTATCTGGGCTGCGGTGGCCTGGAGAAGAACTACGCCTACCCTGTCCGGGCGGGGGACTGTGGGCCCGTGGAGGGGAGGGGGAGGGGCTAGGGGTGAGGGAGGAGAGGGACCCACTGCGACCTTTAACTTCCTGTCTGGGTCTCCTGTGAAGATAATGCATATACTTTATTTTTGCAATCTTCGCGGTCACAACTGAAAAATTAATACTAAATAGGCTAAAATTCTTGTGACATTCTTGAATCGAGCTTATTATCAACTACAATCAATTGGGATTGTTTCCAAAGATAGAAATCAGTCCAAATTTTCACTGTTTACAGGATCATCTCCTTGTTAATAGCTATTCTCACAGACTATTGTTATCACCCAAGTAACGAGTTTCTGTATTCAAAGACAATTTTTATCTCACAGTATAAAAGATATGACTATCTGTTTTGTTTACTTTAACATTATTTACAGTAAACTTCAATGTCCCGACTACACGCCAGTCATTCAAAGAGTGGCATCATACCGTTCAGCTGAGCCTGATTTCGAGACTCGTTCCCGTGCAATCTCTGGAGACTTGTTGGGTCTGGATGCCTTCTCCTTATCCGACTCACCAGAGCTGAAAACAACAAGACTGTTGGAAGATCCAGACAGCTTTTAATCATCCCTAAAGATACACATTTTGTTTTTGAAATTTGAACTTTTTGTGACAAGTGTCCAGTTACTTTCATATTAAACACTGTAAAAAAAAATTATATTTGACATTATAAGTAGCAATAGTCACATGGAAGTTTGACTTTTGGTCTTAACACAGTTATGTTAATAGCATTAGAAGTGACATAATACACACAGCAAATCAAGATTAAAAAAGGAAACTGATTGAATAAAAAAATTGGTTTTATTTCAAATAATTGTTGGCTAAGGGAAAAGTTTTCAGTGCATGTATAAACCGTAAGAAATAATCCATTTTTCATTCAATCATTCAGTACAACTGTTTTTCATAATCATATTTTTTAAATCTTGGAAAAGAGAATATCTACAATGTAATTTATCACACAGGCAACAGCATACCCATCCTTGTCATCGTCCGTGCTGGACTCAGAGTCAGAGGAGGGGGACGCCTGGCGCTTTTGCTTCTTACGTTTCTCACCGGACTCACTGGAGTATAATTAACCCTTTCTCGCTCAGAATCAAAGTGGAAATGGCTATATGCAAACAGCATAAAACCAGAACAGCCTGCGGACGGGTATAATGTCTAGATTGACAATTAAAGTAAAATGTAAAACATACAACATACATAATAATGTATAATCGGAAAACACACATGTGTACTATAAAATTGATTTGAATTCAATGGTTTACAAGTTTACATTTCTTCTTAATTTTGTTTTTTATTTTGCAGATTGCAAAGTACAGTCATTATAATAATTATTTTGCTCCAAGCAAATAACAAAGTATAGTTAAAGCTTTTACCTTTTCTTATGCTTATGCTTTCGTTTCTTGCTTTTTCTACTTTCTGACCTGCAAGTAATATACCTCAGTTAGTACACACAAACATTAAATAACACAATGTATTGTCATACAGAACATGCTTTACAAATCTATTATGCAAGCTATGATGATTTTGACTGAACATTGTTCATGCAGATGACCAACACAAGGTAAACAAATCATTCTTAAGAAAGCTTTTGTTTTGCTTTGAATTTTATATATTAAAAAAAAAAATGTCTACGATTTCTAAAAATGTTACCAAAACCAATTTTATGTCAATCCTTGCACACAAATTTTAACATATAAAAATGTTAACATAGGAATCATTTATAAGTCAAATTTATCAAGCTGCATTAGGACTGCAATACAAAATACAGACATACTATGTATTCAAAATAAAATGGGTGAACTTAACTTGAATCTTACAATTTCCAAAAACCTTAACATTAGAACAAGACAACCAAGAGGCATTGCCCTAACAAAACTAACAACACAATTTAATTAAATAGATGGCATCTTCTGGCATTTTCACAATGCTGCCTTTTCAGAACATAAACAATGAACTGTAAAGTATGATAGCAAACTAAAATGTCCACTCAATAGTTATCACAACTACAATTTATACAATGACTTTCAAACAACAACCTTAAAACAAAAATGTTTGAATTTCTAAACAAACTTTTTTATTTTAAATATTTATTTTTGGCTCAATCTTTTCAGTTCACAATTTCTGTCTGAATACTGAAACTTCTGAAAAATATTACACCAATCAACAAAGAGACAAGATATGAACGGACCAATCATAACAAAGAGGCAAGATAAGAACTGACCAATCATAACAAAGAGACAAGATATGAACTGGCCAATCATAGGACGCATAAATTGGTACAAATGCAAGGGTTCTTACCTTGTATTTTTTGGTCTTATGTTTTACTTCACCAATGATAAGCAGGCAAAAAAGGAGTGCACAGTTTAGTAATGGTAGTGGACATAACAATAAACAGTCAGACCTTTTTATAACGACTTGATTTGTAACTACTAAAATTTGATTTACATTTCATTTCGCTAAAAATATGGCTGGTAACATTGTGTCGTTATAAGAAAGGAAGACTATAAGAGGAAATTATCACATGATCTAACTCAT
Source organism: Dreissena rostriformis (assembly GCA_007657795.1). Lineage (NCBI taxonomy): Eukaryota > Metazoa > Mollusca > Bivalvia > Myida > Dreissenidae > Dreissena > Dreissena rostriformis. Next base: position 35,240 of record VMBQ01006098.1, on the reverse strand, counting down.
AAAATATTTAAATGATTTAACATTTGAGTAATGAAACAACAGTCAGCATTGGGGGAAGTGCAAGCACGTGATAACTGATGACTTCTGAATGTTGTAATAGTGATGCATGTTGTAAATTTTCCCCAACAACTAATTTCAAAGTCTTCTAGAAATTAATAATTACATCAAAATTTCCAAAAACATGCAATAACCAAATAAATCAAAGTGAACAAAGTTGAAACAAAAAACTCATTTTGTTTTTTTTAGCTAACATTTTTTAAATGCAAAATTATACTACAGTACATTTTTTAAAATGACAAAACCCAAAACTAACTAATTGGAGTATGCAAATGTAAAATTTTCGTATTTGAATCTTTAATATAACATACATACACAGGTTTCAGCATGATACATGCTGACTGCAAAATGTACCATATTCATTATTATTGTTAATGTCATTGAATTATTAAAGATAAAGGACAAAACCATTTTACCTTTGTCAAAATGCCCCTCATACAGATCATTGCAAGTAAACAGAAAGCAAACAGCTGTTATAACATCAGAGAAAAGCAATCATAGTGTAAATTGAAAGCTGTTTTACATAAAATATTCACAAAATATTTGACAAAAACTTTTATTATTACATTATCATTATATGAAAAATAAAACATCCTAAAATTAAAAAAGGGGGCATTAAAGAACATGAAGCGCTCACCCGAGTTCAAGGTACATAAATTGTCCAAGACTTAACCTGATGACCTTTTTTACATCCATTGACCATGATTTGAACACGACCTTAATATTACAAAGATAAACATTCTGAACAAGTTAACCAAGGTTGAGTCATAACTGCCAGTGGCCTCTAGAGGGGTCATAAGGTTGTTTTAAGATTATACCTTGTGAACAAGTTTTTGACCCAATTGACCCTGATACACACTCAGGCTAGATATTGTCAAGATAAACATTCTGATTAAGTTTCATCAAGTTTGAGTCATAAATGTGGCCTCTAGAGTGGTAACACAGTTTTTCTAAGATTTGACTTGGTTCCATAGTTTAACCCTTTGCATGCTGGGTAATTTGTCGTCTGCTAAAATGTCGTCTGCTGAATTTCTAAAATTAGCATTTTCTTCCATTTTTTTCAAAGAATACTATCAGAATAGCAAACAGTTTGGATCCTGATGAGACGCCACGTTCTGTGGCGTCTCATCTGGATCCAAACTGTTTGCAAAGGCCTTCAAAATCCGGTTCCAGCGCTCAAAGGGTTAAGGATGCACTTGACCTACATTTAAAATCAGCCTTAATATTGGAAAGATTAACATTCTGAAAAAGTTTCATCAAGATGGAGTTAAAAATTTGGCTTTTATAGTGATACCAAGGTATTTCTAAGATTTGACCTGGTGACATAGTTTTTGAAAATAGATGAACCAGATTGAAATCAAACCTAGCTATTGTCAACATAAATATTCTGACCAAGTTTCAACAAGATTGGATGAAAAATGTTGCCTTAAGAGAGGTTAAGATCTTAATGGTGACGACACATGTTGCAAGTCATAGAACGACCAAAATAGCTCACCATGAGCGCTACAATGGTAATTTTTTTGCAAAAGCAAGTTTTAAATCTACAATTTGGAAATAATATATAAAGTTTTTATTTAACACATTTTTTTTTGTTAAAGCGTGTGCGTCTTAGTACCCACCTTTTTGTTTCCAGTTTTGCTCGAAATAAAACTAAGTTAATAGTCTAACGATATGCTATGACATAAACTTAGCCGTAAATCAAAACAAAATGACAAATACATATGATCAAGGTACAGTGGACAAATTGGTATTTGTTTAAAAGAAACATATTGCATCGGTTTGATAACAACCTTTTACAGATGATGCCTTCATAAATCCTCTTTGAGAGCTTACACATACAAAGTATTTCTTTGTAGAAGTGAGAGACTAAATTAATTCAGTTACAAAGAAGCTCAGACATATGAGACGTGCTCTGAGAAAATGGTGTTTAATGTATATGCGTTAAGTGTTGTCCCAGCTTAGCCTGTGCAGTGCGCACAGGCTAATCAGGGACGACACTTTCTGCTATATTGAATTTTTCATTTAAAGGAAGACTCTTCTTGACAAAAATCCAGTTGAGGCAGAAAGTGTTGTCCCTAATTAGCCTGTGCGGACTGCACAGGCTTATCTGGGACAACACTTAACAAAAATTGGTAAACAAAACTAACATTGGTAACAGAAACATAATATGTCAACTTTGTTTTTAACTTTGCATTAAATTTTAAGATTCAAACAAAACAAGTAACATAAAAATGTAAGCTTTTTTTAATGTAGTTGTTTGTCTTGGTTTCCATGTAGTATTCACGTATGAGATTTTGGTAAAGTTAGATTTCTATGGATGCAATACAAAGAAGGAAACACGCTCTTTAAAATGTTACACCAAAGTTCCACACAAAATTAACAATAAACAATTGGTATCATGCAAAATGAGTAATAACAAAAAAAGTTGACATTAGATAATTTTTGTTTTAATTTGTTTTAGACAAATATTTATATACATGTCTATGTATACCTTAAAATAATAGCTGATAAAAGATTTCAATACATGTATATTGTATAATATTGCAATATGGCTTTTCTGCATTGCATTTCAATACACTTTTTTTTATTCAAGCACATAACAAAGAAGTGAAGTAAAAATATTGCTCATGTATATAAACCAGTCTGAATTCAAGTCTACTTAATATTTTTTGCAACCAAGAGAATTTCTAAATGAGTGTAAGTATATAAAATGTTCACATGTCTTTGCCGAAATTATGTTCCGCTGTTCATATTTAATAGTAAAAAGCATGGCTTTACCACAATAAGTGAACATGCATTAGAAGTTTACAAACAAATTACATAAAGAAACAATAAAACCAGTGTTATGTATACACATCCCTATAGCCTGTGATATATATATATATGGGGTCACAGTGACAAATAACATCTAGTATCATAGTATTATATAACAAGTGCTGTCAGTCTTAAGTGCTTAATGACCTAAAGTATAGTTTTGACCCAAAAGTGTGATTTTGACCTTCAAAGTATGGGCAAAGAGACACATTTTTTTTTTAATTGAAAAACAATAAACTGCCTTAGAACAATAACTCTGCAATACAGAAGAAAGAGTTATGATATCTGTACTCTCTACTGCCTCTAAGTGTTCATTATTATATACACTTTTGTGAGATTCCCTTCAATACTTATAGAATAATGCTTCAACATAAATGTATACTCTACACATGAAAGATAAACAAAGGACAATAACTCTGTAAATACTGAAGAAAGAGTTATTGCTTGAACTTAGATTTTCTCTTAAAGCCATGTATCATTAAACCATCATTCATGTTTCAGTCACAATTCTTAACACAAATATATTTATAACTTTATCATGTGATGAACCTTACGAACATCAAGATGCTGTATCTGTATCTTTCCCAAAAATTTGTTAAGATCTGGTTTCAAAAAATTAATTTGGTACTCTTGCTTAACCCATTTATGCCTATAGTGTCTAGAAAAAAGGCCTTGGCAAACAGCGTAGACCTTGATGAGACGCCGCATGATGTGGCGTCTCATCAGGGTCTGCGCTGTTTGCTTAAAGGAATTTCTTTAAGAAATATTCTAAATATAGAAATTAATATACTAGACATACCTAATTTTGGAAATAAATTGATCCAATTTAGAAGGATTGGGGAGTCCACTAGGCATAAACGGGTTCATCTTCAAAGTATGCATGAATCCCTACTGGCAGTATTGACAAGTAAAAAAACAAGTGAAAAAATACCTTTGAAGAAAAAAAGCTGTCAGCATTTTTGGTTTTGTTCATAATCATTAAAACCTTTGACCAATTTTATTCAGAAATATTTCTATAGACACAGATGCAAAAACATGAAAAGCCCTGAAGACCCAGGCATTCATCAACAGCAATTGCTTAATCAGTGAAATGAAAAAAATCAGACGTTTTGACAGACCAGATTAAAAGGCAATGAAACACTTATAAATTTTAATATAACTTTAAATCATTTAGCAATAGTATTTTTTTATGTATATTTTTTTCACTAAGTGTTTTTTTATTTACAATCAAGGCTTTTATTTTACGGATTCAGCATCTTTAACAAATTTTAAAATCATTTAAATTTGAAAGATATAAGGACTCTTACAATGTGTATCTTCTTTTATTAAATGTATGCACTATAACAACACAGTGGAAAGAAAAAGCAATGCTCTGCAAAATTTCACAATATCATTTTAGAAAATTTAACAGAATAATAACGTTATGTACATATGAGCACTATATGAGCAAACAATTTTGAATTTCAATACTTAAAGAGGAATTCTTCACATTCATGTTATATTCATCGTTTGATGGTTAAGTAAAAAGATTATATAGCTTTTTTTCATAGATGACTTAAAATAATTTTGTCTGTCATTTTATGGCCCATGCATACTGCTTTTTCTGATCTAATAAAATAATATAAAGCAAGATTCACAGGTAAGTGACCGGAAACTTAGGACAATGAAATGGACATAAACACACCTCAACAAAGCAACTTGAAAGTTAGTAGTGTCTGTTTTATAACTGTAAGCGGGGTCACATGATATTTTAGTCTATTTATAGCAACCATGTGACCTGATCACCTGACCTACCGATCGTGCTTATGCTTTTTGCTTTTCTTCTTCTTGGATGACTTCCTTTCCACTGATTCACTCTTGTCTCTGGAATTCAAACACAATCAACATTTGGCCTGGGCCTGTTTGCACAAACCAATTGTTATACTTAACATGAAGAGAAAGAATGCTCATAAAATTGTTATCATCCAACAGTTTATTTTCACTTGTCATTTGCAACCCTCATTAAATGTAGCACATTTTATGAACAAAAAAAGCAAATATTGGTAACCTGTTAGCAATATAAGTACTGTTGTTTTGAATTAAGTTTAAACCTATTGTATTGAGCTTGATTGCATCGAAAGCCTAAGGCTTATTGAAACACTCTCGAGTCCATTTCATGGGTAGAACCAATACTTGGATTCTTTGGGGGAGATCTAAAGAATGCTCCCACAGTGGGGATTGAACCCATGACCTCCAGGCCGCTAGGTGGACACCATATCCACTACACCATGGTGACCTCGTATTCTGGGTTTATGTTAATGTTTTTCTTATCTTGATACATTTTGATAACTGTGTAGTTCCATGTCAAAATGTTCTTATTGCAAACATTTGTATGAAGTTTTGTGAAAAATGAACAACTCTTGGTCTTGTCTATGACTTAAAGGCAAGTTTAAAATGAATCTAGGGCCATAATTAACACATTCCTGGCGCTGTTTGGATAAGTATCAAACCTGGCCTAGTTATTATGCCCCAAAAACATATTTTTATACAATTTCGAAAAGAATGGATGAAAGGACAAGATAAGCAAACCAATATACCTCTCCATCTCTGAACTGGGAAAAACAGGTATACAAATATTAAAAAATTAAAAAAAAAATCACAGCATTACATCATAAATAAATAAATAAATGCATTTTGCTAACACACACCTTGACTTCTTTTTTCGTTTCTGTGGTGACAGGCCGGGAGAAGTTTCCGATTCAGAGTCTGATTCCTGAACGATTCTGAAAATAGTGGCAACGTTTCTCTGTGAGGGCATTACCAAAACAGAACACAGTGCATCATCCAGAACACCCATTTTGGACACCTGTAAACACCATGTATTTGATATTTCGTAGAATGGAAATTAGAAAAAGAGCCCTTTTTTTACATGCATGTTGAAAGCACATTCAAGCTTTCATTGGATGAGTTACTAGTAAAGAAAGGCAAGGTGGCTTGATAAGCTTACACAGACGTAATACAGTACAGTCCACGCGTTTTCCCCAAAGCGAGGTGAACTCGCTAAAAAGCTCGGCGTTCCGCCGAGTTTGCTAATACCCGCGGCGTGTATTACTTTAGCCTAGTCGGTAAATGCAGACAATTTCCGTTCTTATCAGGGACTGCCGCCCAACACCGCGTTAGCAGTGTGCTACTGCGCATGCCAAAAAATAAATAAAAAAATCCAGTAATAATCCAACAAGACACCATTATTTAAGATGAATGTGTTTCGAATTTCGTAAACACACGGACGCCATCATTAGTAACTGTACAAAAAGTTGGGAAATCGGTCTTTCTCGGAAAATCCGAGATAGATTTATTTTTCGTGTCAAAGCTAAGACCCAGTAATTACGGCCATTCAGGACTCAACTTCCGTAAAACACGTGTTCAATTAACCGTTAAACTCCACCTCCGTTCTCTGCAAAAGATTCGAAAGGTGGAACTAAGCATGTGCAGTTACATATTTCAACGGTTGCTTTTGAGTAATAAACACCCGATTGGTTTAGCGTGTTGATTGCCAAACAAAGGTTTGGCAAAGGAAGCCAATTTTGTCGGCCAGAACGGTGGGCTTTATGCCTTCAGACAGGAAGCGGTTTTCCTTTAATGACGTCAAACTGTCAATTCACACATATTGCGAATTTTTGCGAGACTTTTAATAGGGTCCTCGGTCATTTGTTTACATGTTCAGTATAGAAAAAACCACCTGCTCACATGAAAACTTTGGATTAAATTATCAAAATAAAAACAATGTTGCAAACTGTGATTGTATTAATTGGTAAGTATCAGTTAAAAGAAGACATTTTGTTTGTCGTGAATCAACGAGTTTTCTATACAACAACAACTACTTCTATATATGTACTTGTAATAAATGTAATTTTATTTGAAAATCAGGAAGTCAAACAAAGTTTAATTGATCATTATCTCGTTAAACACGGAGTTTCCCCCGCGTTGCCAACAACGAGGGCCGCCCCGTCGGCTTATCAATTTTGCCGATCGTTAACCGCGGAGTCCCAAATATGCAAACGCCGCGTATCACGGGATTTTATTAATCTCCCTCGGAAATACTGCCCGCGGAGTAGCGAGGGAAATTGGGGAAAACGCATGGACTGTACTGTAGTTTATTAATGAAATACATAAACAAGAGGGTCAAAGGTCCTATGGCGCTCACCAGCTGACCCCTTGAAACTAAACTGTTCTGAGCAGGTAGTGATCACAAAGGCTCACTATAGACTGATAAAGAAAACGGCCCAAACACCTGGCAGCTATATTTTTCGGCGTTAGCTGTATACGCCAGGTTTTCACCTTAGCCTGACCTTTATAAGCGACCAATCAATTGGAATATAAATTTTCCCGCCGGTGGGCCTGAAACTTTTCGCAGAAGAAAACGTGCAATCTACAAACAGATTTCACATTAAGGGGTGTTGCGGCAGTTTATTTAACCGAGAATATATTTATGGCAACACCGATGCTATAATCACAACCCAATAGTTTTGTTATCAGAATCATCACACATTTATGACCGAGTAGGTTCATAATAGGTACTCAGTGGTTCGATCCCAGGTGCGGTAAACTTTTTTTTATTCTTTTTTTCTTTCTTTTATTTCACTCTTGTTTTTTTCCTGGAGCTCTTTAGTCCTGTTGTTTACATTAATAAATTTAAAGCATTTAATCACAAACTCCAAAACATGCCGAAATCTGTCAACAAGTCCCTGTTATGGAGGATTAAGGTCGAGTTTGATACTGTATGGTCTTATGTTTGTGATTAAATATTGTATTAGTGCTGTGTTTTAGTAAGCCGTTGTGATCCCAATTAAGATTGTAAACAATCTATAATGTTTATGCATAACAGTCTGTGTACCGGTACTTGGGTTTCGCCTAATTGCTGTATTTTAGGAAATTTGACATAGACGGTAGGGATAGTTGAACAAAAAAATCTCTGTTAAAAGTGCGGTGACCCCCCTTTTTTATTTTTGTTTTATGATAACAATACGTAGATGAACATATTTGAGCAGTTTCGCAAAAAGTTATTAGATAGAACTTTTTTAACTTCCATTTTTGTGTTAAAATAGTAAAAAAAATACGTTTTTTTGGGTGACATAAAAATTATAAAAATTAAAATTTCTTAAAATTTAACTTGTGTTCTCCATTTTTTGGTAGTTTGTGGTTTAATTAAATGGTATATGATATATAT
>VMBQ01006098.1:7138-25862 GCA_007657795.1 Dreissena rostriformis | reverse complement strand
ACATGTAAAAGTATAAAGTTTTAAACAAGCCGTCGTTCAAGCCGTGAAATCGTGACCTCACTTTAAGCATTGCATTCCAAGCCGCAAGGTATAAGGGTGAGTTCGCGCGGTCAGTACAGGGATTGTTATATAATATAGACCGTATCGCGTGAACTGGGATTTCATTTAGACCAGATATTAAATGAAGATATTCGCTGATATAATTATGGTATCTCAATAAAAGACTTTTAAAGTGTTTTCAACAAAATCATGATAAATATTATGTTTGATTAATTCAACAAGAATTATTCCACCATATTGACCAATGTATTGAGCATGAGCGAGATGATTCCCGATACTGTTAATAATCGAATCAAATAGCAATGCCCCACAAACCACTAAAAAGGTTTGTCCGAAGACGGCGCGAATAAATATTTAAAATATGTCCAGATACTTCGCGTGTGGCCGGTTGACTAACATGTTTTAATTTATACTTCCATTCTTCTTTTTTTTTGTATCTATATATATATGATCAGCAGTATGTAATCATGTAAAATAAACCGCGAAAACTACGCGTTAATATCCCATACTGCGTGAAATGCAGCTAAGAACTGCACAGAAAAAGACATATGCTATCTTTGATTTCATTCTTCAAACTCTTTACCTTTCACCAACTCCAACCACAATCAAAGCCGTATATCTTTTTTTAAGATATTTCTTGTTTAACAAACCCCAATCATTTATAAACTCAGCCCACACACCATAACACAATTAGTTAACGTTCTGAGCAAGTTTCACGATAATTGAGTCAAAGATGTGACTTGCAAATGGTTTTACAATAGCAATAGCCTATATGGAAAACTGCCCAGGCATATGGAATCCACAAGAACCATATGTGTCGTGTTCTGAGAAAACTGGGCAAAATGCTTGTGCGTAAAGTGTCATCCCAGATTAGCCTGTGCAGTCGGCACAGGCTAATCCGGGACAACACTTTCCGCCTAAACTAGATTTTGGCTTAGAAGAGACATCATTTAAACCAAAAATTCCATAAAAGCGGAAATTGTTGTCCCTGATTAGCCTAATCTGGGATGACAATTTACGCACAAGCATTTTGCCCAGTTTTGTCAGAACACGCCACATATCTCAGTCAGTGGAGAAATCTTGAGAACAAATGCTCTTTTCAAGGTTCATTAAGATTGCACTTACAAATGTGACCTCTTGAGTGTTTCAAAGCTTTTCTTTTGAACTTTTGAACTAGGGACCTAGTTTTTTACCCTATGTGACCCAGAAATGGGCATATTTATAACTAGGCCAAATGTTCTGATCAAATGAATGAAGATTGGAAAATAAATGCTGGATCTAAAGTGTTCACAAGCTTCTTAAATTTTGACCAAGCAACCTTTTTTTTGGACACCACATGACCCAGTTTTAAACTTGGCTGAGATATCATTGGAACAAAATGTTATTTTCTGACCAAGTTTCATGTGAAATAATTGTAACCTATAGTGTTCACAATATTTTTCTTTAATATGATCAAGTGACTTTGTTGATCCCAAGTGACCCATATTCAGATTCATCAGACACATCATTGGGACAAATGTTCTGACCAAGTTTCATGAAAATTTGAGCATTAAATGTGGCAATAAGAGTGTGGCACGATGAATTACTGACAAAAGGGTTATTGCAAAAGCTCACCATGAGCACGTTGCCCTCAGTTCAGCTAAAACTGATAGCATAAATTATTAGCATGTCTGTCCAAAAGTGTTTTAAAAATATGGCATGCCAATATGTCTATCAATGCTGGTGCAATAATTCTAGTAATCGTCTATGATGATTACAGGCCAACATAGCCAAAAGTAATTGACAAATGAACTCAGCATTTAAACTTTAATACAATGACAGACAAATATATTCATCAATTCTCAAATTACATCTCAAACAGTCAAATTTCAATCTAAAAGTGCTTTTATATTAAAATGGTCTCTGGCAACACACAATTTGCAAACAGAGAGGAAAAAACCTGAGGGCATGTGTATAATTCATTTATTTTGCAAATAGTACCATGGGCATAGGCACACTAGAGAATTTGTTTTATTGACTTCTTATGCTGACAATAGCCAATATAAGACCAATCTATAGACTAATTTGATTTATTAAGAACACAGATGCCCAACAAGGTAGAAAATACAATTTGATGTAAGACTTCCAGTTAATCAACAGGGATGCACTTGGTTGAAAGAAGAATTTTACAATAAAAATAATTTACATACATAATATAGGACAAGACAAATAAATAAGAATATTGAATAATTGACCCTGACAAGTGCACTTACCAATGTTTTTTATATGCCATCGACACAGTCTTTTCATTATTGTACAATCTACATGTCATGTACTATGTTGATTATAAAACTACAGTAGACTTTTTACCAGGGCACCAACATAAGATTTGCAGGGCCCAAACACCATAGCAACAGAACCATTACCACACTTACATATTTTTTCTATCCCTTCCTCCGAGGGACGTTACACCAAAGCAATATTTTGTAAGACCAATACAACTCTTATTCATATTTGCGCAATGCCTGTGACAGTACAGAAACGTTTTTTAAGAATTAGATTTTTCTTATGCCATTGCCAGGGCCTTAATACCATAGCAATATTATTCAAGAACTATTCATTCCTTACGCATATTTTTTCTGTGCCATTGCCAGGGCCTTGGCCGCCTCCTCCTTGACCTTTCTGTTGGGATCGAAGGAGCTGCCATCTTGATAAAAGTCACTGATGCCAAACGCGTCCTTCAAACGCGCATTCTTTTCCGCTGTAGCCTCAGCAATCTGGTGTGTCTGCTTCGCTCTGAAAGAAATCTTAACCCTTTAGCTATCAGATACGCACTTTGACGCGTTTGCAGTCCATTAGAAAATCTTATTCAATATGACACGTTTCTTACTAGATTTTAGTTTTAAAGGCATCATTTTCAACTCTAAGGTATTGATGAGCAGCAAACAGCATAAAACCTGAACAGGCTGCGAGTTACTTGCAGGCTGTTCTGGTTTTATGTCGTTTGCATTAGCCATTTTCACTTCGCTTCTGAAAGCAGAGGAAACAAGAGATGTGTTTGTCAGAAACACAATGCCCCCTACTGCGCCGCTTTGATTTATTTTTTTTACCTTTGACCTTGAAGGATGACCTTGACCTTAGCCTTTCACCACTCAAAATGTGCAGCTCCATGAGATACACATGCATGCCAAATATCAAGTTGCTATGATCAATATTGCAAAAGTTATGACCAATTTTCGAAACCTAAACGCAAGTGTGACGGAATTTCAGAAGGACAGACAGACAGACGGACAGTGCGATCACTATATGCCACCCTACAGTGGGCATACAAATCTTAATAGACGTATTTTGGAGATTGCTTAAAAAATCCCAAACAACTCTTCATGGAATAATTTCCTTTCACCAAACATCATAATTTCATCATTCAAACCTTTCCTGGCAAATCCCAGATGGTCAATTATTAGTGCTAAATTAAAATAATGCAAGTTGTGTGTTTCAATTAACATCCTAACCAGCGATGTTTTTCCTTCTTTATAAAGTTCCGGTAAACGGCACTTTCCCAATTACGAAAAAACTACAAATTTCCCAATTGCTGTGCAAAAAATTCCCAATTTAAGGTAAAAAAAAAAAAAAAAAAAGTTTTTTTTTTTTTTTTTTGGAAAATGCAACATTTTGTTAGTTTCCCTTTGCAGCTATATGGCTTGAACCTAGGTAAATATAATATTGACAGCTTGAAAACACTTAGTTTTCAATTTTAAAGTATTTGGGAGCAAAAAATCAAATAAACCAATTTCCCAATTTGAGGTTTTCACGACTCGATTTTTCCCAATTTTGAGGTTTTCACAACTCGATTTTTCCCAATTTGACCGGTATGAGTACTTTTCCCGATTGGACAAAGAAAATCACTGCTAACTAAGGGTAAACAAGAAGCAAACCCTAAAAAATGTAAACTGTCGACTTCTAGAATAATTCTTTAAAGATGAAATTATCCTAATAATTTAATATCCTAACACCTTATAACCCAAGCAACCATTACCTAATAATTTGACATTTTTATAACCTTAATATCATGTCTTTATTAAGCCTTAAATGGATTCCCACATGTCTCCATGAACGTCAATTATTGCTCCTGGGAAAAAAAGCAAGAATTTTTACATTAATATTTTAGAAGATATTTTAGCACAAGGCTCCCAACAAAGTATTCATTTTTAGACATAAAAAGCATTTGAAAGCATGGCCTACAGTTTTATTTGTAAAAGTAAATGCAGTGTTTGATGCAGGAAAGGTAAATGCACATTTCGATTGATAGTTCCTTGCAGCGTATGCAAATGAACTTATAAAGTAATTACTGCACACGTGTATATGTCAAATACTAATATAGTTCCCTTTAATCTTAAAACATACATTGTTGTTAACCCTTTGGGCGCTGGAACCGGATTTTGAAGGCCTTTGCAAACAGTTTGGATCCAGATAAGACGCCACAGAATGTGGCGTCTCATCAGGATCCAAACTGTTTGCTATTCTGATAGTATTCTTTGAAAAAAAATCGAAGAAAATGCTAATTTTAGAAATTCAGCAGACGACATTTTAGCAGACAACAAATTTCCCAGCATGCGAAAGGTTAATCAAACATGATACAACTGATACATACAAATTTATTAACCTGCAATACGTCATGTCTAAAACACCTGACATGAAGCATTTACACGGGAGTTTTTGTGTTGTTGTTTTTTTCCAGACAAATGATGTTATCGTGATACGTGTTTTACTGGCGATTTTGGGTAAAAGGAGTCTTGTGTAATTGAGAATTTTTTAATCTAAAAATGGCCCAAACAGTGATTTTGTTTACCAACAAATATATTGTTATTTTTTTTTAGAACACATCTGTTTTAACATTCATTGGGAACACCAAGGCATTATCAAGTCTGTAACAGCCATGTTCTTTCAAGATGTCGTATTTTCTTTTTCAGGTGTTAACAATTACATGAATACCTTTGCATAACTCTTCTACATCTAAGGTTATTTAAGTATTTATTTGTAATAGTTTGTGTGATAGTGACCTTTGGAGCTGTATCGGCCTCATCTGCAGGCGTTAACTCAGAGATTGGACCGGGCTGTTTTTTTTTAAAGAGCAGGAAAACCTCTTTCTCTAACAATAAACTCAGATGCCTTAAAGAAATCACAATTGTCAGGATCATATAAAGTGCTTGGAGTAAACCCAACTCAATATTTTCTAAGATAATAAAAAGTTCCTTTTAGGTATTCCCATGACTATTCCTTTCACGAGACACATGTGTTTTGGCTATCAAGTCATTGTTTGAAACTGATCTATCAGTTTTCATTTCTCCCAGTGCAGAATGGGCTTTCTGACATTAATTGACAAGCAAATGCTTTGAGTTTCCACAATCTGAAAACAAAACAGAAATAGAACCAAAATGTGTCCCTGCGCAAACAATAAGAGTTTCATATTAATTATTTGGAAAGAATGTATGAACAGGCCAAGAAAACAGGTTTGGGTCAAACAAAAACAAAGCAACATCCCACTGGATATCAGTTTGTTTAAGGTGGCTCACTAATGTTTTAAAGTGCTTGGAATGATGGTGTAGATGTTTAAGAGTTGATAATCGTTCTGCAATTGAGGCTGCATACTGGGAGGACTTAAAAGACTGTCAATGATTCAAGGCTATTTAGTACTTTGGTCCTGCAGTTGCCAGAAATGACACTTTTAGAACATTTTAATGTTTTATTTACTTTCAGATTGCCCAGAAAAGCTTTTGAAATTGCACTGTTAAAAATAGATGTCTCCTGACAAACAGCAATTAATGACTAGATTTCACTGGAATCCATGAGAAAGATTCAAAGGTAGGGAAGGGAGCTGAATAAATCATGAAAAGAAACAATACATAGCAATCAGATACACTGAATTTCAGTCAATGGCCATATAGCACAGAATGCTTCATACTCTAGTGGATTTATAAACACTCCTTAACTCTTTCCGTGCTGGAACCGAATTTTGAAGGCCTTTGCAAACAGTTTGGATCCAGATGAGACACCACTGAACATGGCGTCTCATCAGGATCCAAACTGTTTGCTATTCTGATAGTATTCTTTCAAAAAAATTGAAGAAAATGCATATTTTAGAAATTCAGCAGACAACATTTTAGCAGACGACAAATTTCCCAGCATGCAAAGGGTTAATCAATCAAACTCCTATAAACACCTTTGACAAAATACAACTGTTATTTCAAGACATGGCATCTGCCATACAGTAAAATCCTTGCTTTCTGAATCACATTGCAGAGATATAAACTAACATTTTTACACGTGTGCACGCATATTGCGGTACTTATTGAACAGAGGACAGTTTCCAATTAAAATTTAGGAGCCCATCACGCATATTAGGGCAGGGCTTTTTTTCCTTCTTTGCGAGTGGCCCTGGAAGGACATTTCACAATTTTAACAAGGACAATTCACAAACCAAACATGGCCGTGAATTTTACAAAATCGGCTGTTTTTCACAATTTTAACAATTTCACGACTCAGTTTTTCACAATTTTAAGAAGTTCGCGACTCAATTTTTCACAATTTTAAGAAGTTCGCGACTCAATTTTTCAAAATTTTGAAAAGTTCGCGACTCGTTTTTTCACAATTTTGAAAAGTTCGCGACTCATTTTTTCACAAAGTGAGAGGGCCAGGGCCGCTTCACAAAGTCAGGAAAAAAAGCCCTGTAGGGGCCATGAGCTTGTTGGCTCCATGGCAGCTATGTACACTGCAACTCCGTTATATCCCAGTTCCGTTATATCGCGATGTCCAATTATATATCAGGAGTTGGTCGTGGACCCAATTTATTTTTGAACGCACTTCAATTTTCTGTAAAATCATAACAAAATACAGTTTGATCCAAATTTTTGGGGACTTCCAGGCCTCGACACTAACTTTTATTTCAACTAGCCCATTCGGGCTAGTAAATCCAGAACCTACTAGCCCTGACCAATCTTTCATGTGCCTTGACCCAAGTATTATCAAAACACTTATATTTATCATAGAAATAAAATAGGTAATGATGTGTTATCTCGATAAAAAATATGTTCCAAATCTATTTCGAAATATGATCCGTTAAGAAGCGTTTGTTGTCTCTGACTTCACTCTGGGATTTAATTGTCATCTGATCGTACTGTATTAAGATTTTTACATCTTTGAAAAGCTTATTAAAAATGCAGTTTATTGATATATTCCTCGAGAAAAGCATGGGCTTTATAATTTGATTGATGAATAAAAACTTTGTAGTGCATTTAAAAATCGGTGTTGCATTTTCTCGATTGCGGAGATATTTTCTCTGCATTAAAAGCAAGTCGTTTACGCAGTATCTGCAGCGCTACGGTCGTTGAGATAGGTCAGTATTAATCTGTGACATTTACAGTTATTGTATACCCCTTCATGTGGAGACGCGTGTATTCGGCTGCCTGAGCGCTGATTGACTGATATGATTACCAAGAATGTGATTGACAGCTGGCATCATGTCTTTCATGTTAGGCAAGTGGGCTAGTTGTTTGTTGCACTACACAAGCGTGAATGTGATGTACAAAGAAGGCACAAAATCTGGTCTAAACTGGATTTAGTTATGAATGTCCGATTATACAGAAAATTAAAATGCGTGAACAAAATTAGTGTCCACGGCCGACTCGTGAATTTAACTCGGTCGAGTGAAGGTCAAATGTACCGAACCCGGATTGACACATACACCTTTTGACTCGCCAGGAAGATGAAGGGAAACACCGATATTTATTTGTTTACTTACAGAAGAAAATTCTGCATCGAACACGGGCGGATAATCCCGATTTTCGCCGTGAATATGTTGGACCAATCAAAAGCGGGATAAATAATGGGCGATTACGATCGTATTTCACGTTCGGAAAAGTCTGTAGTCCGCTGAAATTCGATAAATAATTTTAATTCGATGGGAAAACATGAAAATATTTTATCGGACATTTTGGGCCGACGAGCTTCCAATTTCCATCGGCCCTTGAATGTTTATGTCGGACATGTCTGAACACAAAATCCTGCCCAGAATACACAAAACCGGTCGGGCATGTTCCTGAGACATTGGCTAGCTCGGACCTAGGTACAGGCAGTGAATGTCGTTTGGACATGCCTTAGTGTCGAGCCCTGACTTCATTATACATCACGCTTAGGTAGTGCGACAAACAATAACCCCACTTGCCCTACGTCAAAGATTTACAGTTAAACGTCATTGCGCTTGTCACCGTTGACAGCGTTTTTTATTGAATTTGCTTTTAATACTGACATGATTCTTGGTAATTGTATCAGCCAATCAGCACTCAGGCAGCCGTGAAGGTGTATACAATAATTGTAAATGTAACAGATCAATACTGACCTATCTTCACGACTGTTGCCCTGCAGATACAGCGTTAATGACTTGTTTTTTAATTAAGAGAAAAAGTTTCCACATTTTATAAAAAATGCACTACGATTTTTTAAACAAAAAGTACAAATCTTAGAGTTAGTTGTCTCCCCTGCGCTACAAAGTTTTTATTCAGCAGTCAAATATTTAAGCCCTTGCTTTACCCGAGGAAGAATGACATGATGTTTTACATCAGTACTGTAATTTTTGCATGCTTTTGATCAGTACAAAGGATTTACACGAAATACATAAGAAATGTTTATTTGTGGCTAGAGTTTGTTAACTACTTACATTGAATTATACTTTTTGTTACACCAATGTATAACATATGGATTTAACACATTATGAAAAAAGGTAGGTAAATAACGTGTTTTGTGATTGCCAAACTATGCAAATGCATACATAATGTACGCATGAATGACCTGAGAATTGTAAGTACGCATTTCATAAGTTATTGATAGAAAATGATCGGAATATATTTAATTGGACATATAAATAATGGATAAATTCTATGTGAATGAAAGATTACACCTCCATAGGGAACATGTAAGAAATTTAAATAATACACAGTCATACTCAAGGCCCAATGAATGTCATAATGCGAAAGGATATAAACATGTACACTCTTTATGTTCCATAGGTCTATTAGTATCTTATAATGCGTACTTACATGTACACATTGTAACATCCAATAGGAATGCCCAACTGTTCACGGACGGCATGTTGCTTAGCAACCATGCAACGGCTTGCATGATTTTCACAGGCTCCTCTCTGTGTCACCAACTGGCTTCTTACACCTGCATACTCATGCACAGTTAAGGGTTCATGGTAGTTTTTTAAGGGCGTATTAATCTTCTCCCAGAATATATCAAATATTGACCGTTTCCTTTCTTTAACCTCATGCGCATTGTTCCATATATGATTGCCATTACAGGAATGTGAACTGTGCAATTCATGCTGAATCATGGGTCTGCTGTGTGACCGTCTCTCCGGCAACCTTTGCGAGGTAACATGACTTCCTAAGGTCACATGACTGTCATGTGACCCACCGCATGACTCGCATTCTGCACTCCATGCCACCTTCTCCAGAATGAGCACTCCATGGTTTTCACACATCATCCACTAAAATCACTCACACCTTATGACGTTTTCCAAAGTTGAAACATGTGATTTGGACTTAAAAAAAAACAAAAAAACAATTCACTTTGATTGTCAGCTGTCATAAATCTTAAAAAAATTAAAATGTGGTTGACAAAATACGTTAGCTGCTCAAACAACACTATCTACATGTAAATCAGCAGAGACACATTTTGCTATTCTGAAAATGGTACCAGCACCATATGGATTAGTTGAGCTCTTTCAGCTTGTCTGGCAATACATGTAACTGCATAAGCTAGTACCAGTAGTCTCAACAATCGTAATCACCATGAACTGGCCATTTATATTGTATGTTTCTGACCATTATAAATATTTTTATTGTCAGTTGGTATGATAGTGTTTTAATGTAATTTCACTAAGTAAAAGAAGCAATGGTAAAACTGGACACCTGGACATTGAACCATAACTTCCAATTAACTTGACACTTTGTACTCTTTCAGGTGCCTTAAGTGAATTATTAATGTGACAAGTCAATACGACATCCAGACAGCGCTTCTCTTGAGTTGAACAAATCCAACAATTAGTATTTGCTTCTATATGCAAGAAATATTGCAACAAAATTAGTATTTAATTTCCTATTCTTACAACAAATTACAAAAAATAACATCAGAAGACTTAAGAATGACCAGAAATAACATCAGACAACTTACAGATTACAATAATAACATCAAAAGCTTAAGGCTTAAACATACATAACAATTGCTATATATATACATAAGATGGTCATACACTCTCTATACTTTGTCCATGCTTTTGTCGAACATCAAAATTTACAGCAACGCTTTAAAAGCTTCCTCTCCTCGTGGCAGTGCTAGTGATAGTTTAGTGGGAACAGACAGGTTATTAACTCCAATTTTGGACACCATTAACTCAGATGTTTCCAGAGATATAACTTCATCAATAAATTGCCTTCATGTTAATTATGCAAACAGAAAAACTAAGACCAGACACCTTAAGCCTAGCAATGACATCACAACAACATTGGTAGTATGTTAAACTATTTTAAGTTTCTGCTAAAGATATACCGTTAAAACTCAGTCATACGTCTACCCGCTCATGAGTGGGTGTATAAAGTGGAAAAATTGCCATTTTGTTTTATAATGTTCAATTCATAAGATGGGTTAACACTTAACGAAAATGGGAAAATGAAAATCTGCATCAGTAAAACTGCGACCCAATCTTATTCATTGTCCCACTCTATGACATAACTAACTTGTTAAATATTGGTATTCTATTTAATAATCCAGATATTTGTGAAAATAAAAATATCATAACCTAGCAATTTGATAACTAGTAAGAATCCAACATAAAACTTTTTACTTAATCCTGAATGCCAATCAAGACTGATCATGAGGGAATCAAGTATTTAATGGACTGTGCGCATCTGGCACTGCTCTCAATTGTTAATTAACTCAATAATTGGATGATTTGCAAGTTATAAGCAAAAAACACTAGTTTAGCAAACAACATTGGTTTCAAATGAGCATGTCAATAGCTAGTCAATTTTAGAAAGGTGTTATTTTATGGCTTTTTGACATGAATCTGCATTAATTTGAGGACACCAAACTATCAATTCATCAAGATGCCAAATTTTTATGAGACTTGCATTCATCCCCATGACTCTTTGCTTACGATTTTACAATTATAAACACAACTGCTGATATGAAACTATACTTATCAAAATAAAAAAGAGTAAAGTTGAAAACTGCGATTATATTAATTGGTAAGTATCAATTTAAAGACAACATTTTGTGTATAAATCAACAAGTTCTTTACAACAACAAACGCAACAACAAATAACAATTACCTTGACACCACAAGGATCAATCTTCCTTAAAAAATTTCATTAACTGCCGCATAAGCCCAGATTAGTATTTTTATTAAAAAAAAAATTAGGAAAAAATTCTAGACCTATGACTGAGTTTTTATGGTAACTATTTTTCAGACATTATGTTAACTTACTTGTCAGTCAACACTTTTAATCCCCACTTTAGGAGCATTCTTAACACGAAGACACCATTTACTGGTTCAACCCAGGAAACAGCTTCAAGAGCATTTAAATAAGACTAGGCTTTCAATGCAATCAAGCTTTAACAACAGCTCCGCAGTTGGAGACTGATGGCCCCCAAACAGGGCCTTGACACAGGATTTTCAATAGGGGTTGTCTACTGTCCAAGGCCAATGCACAAGTGAAGTATCAAGCCAATCGGTCTATTTGTTGACAAGTTATTGATCAGAAATGATTCTCACTTATTGTGACAGTAACCTTGACCTTTGACCTAGTGACCCCAATTTCAATAAGGGTCATATACTGTCCAAGGCCAATGCACATGTAAAGTATCAAGCCAATCAATCAATTCGTTGACAAGTTATTGATCACAAATGATTTGTAATTATTGTGACAGTGACCTTGACCTTTGACCTAGTTAACCCGATTTCAATAGGGGTCATCTATTGGCAAAGGCCAATGCACATGGGAAGTATCAAGCCAAATGGTCAATCCGTTCACAAGTTATTGATCGAAAAAGAACTGGTCTACCGACAGACCAACCAAAATCCAGCAATACAATACTCTTCTTCGAAGGGGGGCATAATATATAAGTTAAAACTAAATTAAACTAACACAGGATGACATCATTAACCAATATTTTTTATAGGATAGAAATCATTTGGAACCCAGATTTTTTTCTATGCATAAATGAAGCTGTCAATTGAAGTTAAGCTTTGAAAATGTTTTTTAAATTACTCCTTATGAATAAAACAAGACGCGTCATCATGGGAAATGGGTCTTTTCCCATATGCCGCGAGCGTAGCTTCAGACAAGCCTGAGCATTCACACAGTCTGGTCAGGAGCTACCTGAGCATTCACACAGTCTGGTCAGGATCGAGCTACCTGAGCATTCACACAGTCTGGTCAGGAGCTAACTGAACATTCACACAGTCTGGTCAGGAGCTACCCTGTCAACTTTAAAGTCATGCAGGATTTTGTGGTCTCATTAGCGGACAAGCTAGCTCCTGACCAGACTGAGCGAATGTACAGGTTGGTCTGGAGCTAGGCTAGCCACATATGGCATAAGACCCATTTTGGCATGACACAGGTCAAATGTCCCCTTAAATTGATTATTATAATTATAAACTGGTTTCACACAAATTACACTCAAATAACATAAGTGTTTTATCCATAGACAATATTTGCAATTCAAAGAATTCAATAAGCTTCAAGTTTTGGTTAATATTTTGAAATGCAAACACACGATATCCAGTATTATTAGTATGTCTAATTGCCTAAAGGCCTATTGATTATATTTTATTGTATTAAATATTAAATATCTAGTATTTACAATCAAACCATCAAGATTTTCAAGAAATACTTTATAGCAATTTAACTCTTGAATATCATTTCTTAGTCTTAAATCTTATATATCATTCTCTTTTAAACGTTATTGAGCACAAAAACACAGCCACGAAAAATTCAAATTTCTTCACCAAAAAAAGTAAGCACAAAAATACAACTATGAAAAATTTGAATTTCTACACAACTTGTATATTATTGCAACACTTTTTCCAATCTTCAAAAATACACTAGAGGAAGACCTCCATCATTCAATTATCCAATTACTAATAGATTTAGCACAGATGTTTCCACACAAATAATAACTATCAATTCCCATCAGCTGTTGGGATAATATTGGAACTGTCTACATCACAACCTATATGACAACCCAGTGTCTTCTTGCAAGACAATTTCCAATATTGCTTCATGCCTTGTTTCAATAAGCTGCCCAGTGTTTCAGATGAAGAGTTTAACCCCTGAAAGTAATACACAATATTTGGAGGAAAAAACTAGCCCTGTCCCTATTGATGAGATTCCCATTTTCAATTAAATTTACAATT
Organism: Dreissena rostriformis; assembly: GCA_007657795.1. Taxonomy (NCBI): domain Eukaryota; kingdom Metazoa; phylum Mollusca; class Bivalvia; order Myida; family Dreissenidae; genus Dreissena; species Dreissena rostriformis. The sequence continues at coordinate 12,349 of VMBQ01006098.1, read as the reverse complement.
TGTAAAGCCTTTAAGAAAGCTTGAAGACTTAAATGTTTGACAGACGAGTACACTGTAAATCCAATATAACGCGGATGACAGGGTCCAAGCCACGCGACAGCGTTTTAAGCGATCCGCGTTATAAGTTCTGAGCGCATTTAATACTGGTGCATATACAAACAGGTATGTTATTAATTAATTGGTCCCTGTTAATATCCATGCTGTGTTGTCATACGCCAATACATGCATATAAACCGAATCGTATGGATAACTGTATACATACCGCTTTTATAATGTGCATATAATATCTTATAATCCGAAATAATTACAACATCACTTTAAAACAAGGGATGTGTTTGTCAGAAACACAATGCCCCCTTTTGAGCGATTGTGACCCATATATTTGACCTTGAAGGATGACCTTGACCAATCACCACTCAAAATGTGCAGCTTCATGAGATAAACATGCATGCCAAATATCAAGTTGCTATCTTCAATATTGCAAAAGTNATAAATTTAAGCACATTTTTTATTCAAATAAAATGTAGGTGTTTTCAGGTGTAAAATCTGACAATGAACGACATAGTTATGGCCCGGACAAGCTTGTTTCGCCCGCCCGCCAGCCAGCCAGCCAGCCCGCCCGCATTCGCCAATCTAATTACTAGTTTTTTCCTTCGGAAAACCTGGTTAATGACGTCATTAACAATAAAAGATCTTAACTTGCCTTATTATTATTGAAAATACTAAAAAATAACATGTAAAAAACAACTATTTTCCTACTAACATTTTTTATTTATTTTGTCTACACTTTAAACTTTCTTGTTATTGCTTTTTTTTCATTAACAATGTCCATGCATGCAAGAAATCATTTTGGTTTGTTGGTTTCCAATTCAAATGCAGAAAGATCCAACAATTTCTTTGCAACTTCCAATTTTCAATCATCTTCTAATGGAAGCAGAACAGAAAACCCCCTTCAGGGTAGCTCAAATATTATTTATTCATCAGTTTGTTTATTCAACCCAATGTCCCCATTCTCTGAGGTAAAACAAAACAATAATCAATAAATTAATTTTCAGAAGCAATGAAATCATTTTGAAATGTTTTCTTTCAATTTGCCAGAAATGCAGCTGTCCACAAGGATGACAGGCACCAGCTAGGCTTATACAAACATAACCAAAGATCTCTCACCAATTGTGTGATTCTTACAAGACAAACATTTCCACCAAAATGATTGTGTGATTCTTACAAGATAAACATTTCCACCAAAATGGCATCCACCCTTGGGAGCATGGTGTCCACCAAACATATCAGTCTGAACAGAACAGTTTGTCGTCTTTAATAAACGTCCAGTTGACAATCATTGAATGTAAATACCTCCACAAAACAATCAACCTGTACATATGTCATATTGGCAAGAGACAGTCATAAATCTTGGAGAGCCAAACCGATATTTTATGGAATATTTCGTCTCTTTCGTGCGATAGTCTGTGCCTTGGTGAGTTTTATTGACACACTAGATTTCTCTTCTTTACAAATGATCCCCAGAGGCTTTTAAATTTGTACAAATGTGCAACATTGAAAATAAGAGTACGTTAAATTCTTTTAGTTCTGTCATACATGTATATACATGTACCGATTCATGGTACTGTACTGTACCATTTACCAAAATCTTAGCTCTACACATATACTGCTACGCTTAAAATTAAAACAACCATGCTTTATGCTTTATGTTCTGTTTATGCATCAAGGGCAATAGTTTAATACCCTAAAAAGCCATCAAGCATTTCAAACAATTTATGGGACATAAACGGTTCAAGAAAGAATTAAGGCCATGCAAACAAGTATGCCAGGAGTTGGTAACACAGCGGAATTATTAAGTTTGCTGGACACATCTCATGTTAACATACTTAGTGGACCTTACATCATTAGACTCCTGCTACCTTTCACCAAAAATTGTAACATATGGAAGAATGTCTTGAAAAATTCTTCCAATTGAACAGATTCGTAAATTTGAAAGCTTTAATGCCACAGATTCTGTTACAATTTTTCAGGGTGCACAAAATGTCTTACTGTATGGTCCTTAAATATTTGTGATTGACAGTAACTGTAACATGGAAAAGACAACAAATAATTAGCATGCTAAGAATCACATGGTGTGTAAAACACGTAATGTATGCACCTGATTTGCACATTGATCCAGCCATTCCTCAAAAGCAAACAAAAGTGATGAAAAAAACCGACAGTATCTTCGTTCAGCATGTTCAGACAACAAACAGAATTTTGAGACAAAATAAATTAACTCCATGCAAAAGTTCACGCAAGTTTTCTCTTCCTTTTGCTATTTTGCAACTAACGTGCAATAATCCCATTGAACAAATGAAATTATGATACATGGGGGTAGAAAAATCATAAGTTAGGTGTCAAAACACAATTATTGTACTAATTTAAAGCCATAATAATGATTGGTTAACTTCACTATCCGAAGAATATCTCAGGCTATTTTGACACAATTTTCAGTACCAGCTATAAAAGTGACATAGCGGAAAAAGAAATGGCATTTGTGACAAGGAGTGGCAATCGTAAAGTATTGTTTTGCTTATTTAAATGTAACAAACTAATCACCATTGCCTGAAATAAGTTATAAACATGCAACACAATGTACTTGAATTTCTGAAATTACGAGTGTAAACCAGAAGTCTGGCCACAGGGGAAACATATGCCCCCCCCCCCGGCTGTTTCAGGATGTACACAAGTAAGATTTTGTTATGAAAGCACACAGGTTCCCATAGACACACAGACAGAATGGAGCTGGCATAAAAATAAGCCCCCCTTCCGCTCTAAATAAAAAATCAACCTAATATAAATAGTAAATGGTCACAATTTCATATTATGCATTAATAGCCAAAACAGGATAAGATGTTCTTTTTTAAATGCTTGTTTTTCATAGTCCAAATATGCGTATGTATTTCTGTGAAACCATTGTCAAGAGCTTTTTTGTAACCCTGAAAAATAACAAAACAGTGGAGAACATAAACTGCCAACCTCAGAACGACATCTGAAGTTAATAAACGTAATTGAAACATCCTTCACATATCATCGCCAAAGTAAAGATGATAAATTAAAATACTTTTGTTACTTAAAGAGTAAGTTCTCATAATTAAGAAATGAAAGTATTATTAGGTCTCTGACATGTTATTGAGGGTCTGTAAAGTATTTATACTGCTAAATGTAATGCTTTTATCAGCAACAACTAAGCTGATTCATTTAAACACACATTTTGCATGATATAAAAGCTGAAATATGGATATAAAATTAAATGTAATTATCACAGGGAAATGTATTTTATTACAAGAATCACACAAACGAGAGGTTTATTGACAACTTCAATAAGTACTAAATCATTTGATCAGCATCATGTGAAAATGCCTCCATGCCGCATAATAACGCACACCGTATTTATCCTAAAAAACGCTCCCGCCCTAATAAACGCACCCCTATCGTATAATAAAACAAGAGCACCCTTGAGCGGATGCCAACGCTCGGCTGTGGGTGCAGTTTTGAATAAAAAAAATAAAAAAATAAAATGACCTTTGACCTTGACCTTTAACCTTAGAGGATGACCTTGACCTTCCACCACTCAACATGTGCAGCTCCATGAGATACACATGCATGCCAAATATCAAGTTGCTATCTTCAATATTGCAAAAGTTATGGCCAATGTTAAAGTTTTTGGTCGACGCAGACGGCGGAATACGAGCTGGCTATAACAATAAATCGGGTTTTCTTCGAAAACAGCCGAGCTAATGAAGGAGTGATCAAAATAATAGCGCCCCCATTTCTCAACTGCTAAGGGGTAAGTAGAATGAGGCAGTCTCGGAGATTAAGATGTCCAGTTCAACGTTCCATTAATCTTTGGAAGGTTGCTGGTGCATTGGATAAACCAAAAGGCATTCGATTACACTCATAAACAATAAAAAATCGACCAAGATCGATCAATCCCCACGTTAATGGTTGTAGAAGTAGTTGTTGTTGTATAGAAAACTGGTTGATTTACGACAAACAAGATGTCGTCTTTTAACTGATACTTACCAATTAATATAATCACAGTTTGCAACATTGTTTTTGTTTTGATAATTTAATCCAAAGTTGTTATGTTAGCAGGTGTTTTTTCTATACTGAACATTTAAACAAATGATCGAGGACCCTATTAAATGTCTCCCAAAAATTTGCAATCTCTGTGAATTGACAGTTTGACCTCGTCAAAGGAAAGCCGCTTCCTGTCTGAAGGCATAAAGCCACACCGTTCTCGCCGACAAAATTGGCTTCCTTTGTCTAGCAAGCAACACGCTAAACCAACCGGGTGTTTATAACTCAATAGCAACCGTCGAAATATGTAACAGCACGTGCTTAGCTCCGCCTTTCAAATCTTTTGCAGGGAACGGAGGTGGAGTTTAACGGTTCATTGAACACGTGTTTTACGCAAGTTGAGTCCCTATTCACCGTAATTACTCGACCTAAGCTTGGAAACGACGAATTAATTTATAAGCGGCGTACCTGTGAATTAAACAAATATTAATTTTCTATACAATTATCTTTATTTTTATTAGCCACAGTATTTAAACAATATTTAATTACAATGTTTTTATTTTGGCATGCACAGTAGCACACTGCTACCGCGGTGTTGCGCGGCGGTGTCCTGATAAGAACGGAAATTGTCTGCATTTACCAACTAGGCTAAAGTAAAACACGCCGAGGGTATAAGCTAACTCAGCGGAACGCCAGGCGTTTTAGCGAGTACAACTCGCATTCCCTGCAGCATAAGCCGTCGCTAGCAGACAAGACCTCCGTGGAGGGAGTGAGTTTTTTTGGGAAAACTCGTGGACTGTACTGTACCTAAAGGGGGGTGAAATAAACGCGCCCCCTTTGTGATTTGCATCACGCCTGGGCGCGTTTATTAGGTACATATACGGTACATACAAATAACAAGAGCACCGCCTAGCGGGTGCAGACCGCTCATCTATTTGTCAAAGTATGAATCAAATCTGATCATAAATAAAGAAGTTATGGCAATTTTAGCTAAAATGTGGGGGTGTGGTCATTTATTACATTATCTTTTAAAAATGAAAAAAAAAAAAAAAAAAAAAAAAAAAAAAAAAAAAAAAAAAAAAAAATAAAAAAAAAAAAAAAAAAAAAAAAAAAAAAAAAAAAAAAAAAAAAAAAAAAAAAAATGCG
>VMBQ01006097.1:37386-57870 GCA_007657795.1 Dreissena rostriformis | reverse complement strand
ATCCCCGACATGGCATGTACACACACACAATGAGAGTTTTTATCGTGCATGCATTTCTGTCGCAGATTTCCACACATTGGATTCTTTCAGAACCATCATGGAGGGGTTTGACGAAACTGCTTATAGATTTGTCCCACAGTATGGCCACTCCACCATATATACGGGGCAATAAAGGATCATTAAAGTCTGACCCTTTACCTGTGTAGTCTAGTTTATCGGATATTTCACCGATGAGCGAAATTTGAATTTGGAAGAGCCAGTTTTCTTGTAGTAAAATTATGTGACATTGTTTCGACATTTCTAAAATAGCGTGTGTGGATACCTTCATATCTTTACAATTAAACGAACCCACTCGCAGTAACATGTGGTCCTTGTTTGCTAAAAAATTAGGATGTTTGAGGCTGTTCGCCGAAAATTTCTGGTTGCATCAGCTGAAACCACTTCTGGCATCGAGCGATGTTCATCGGTTTGGCACTTCCGGGTACAGAGCGTGGGTGGCTATCGTCTGGCAGCTGACGTAAAGACACTGCTTACCTGCTGTGCACATCCTGCTGAGGGCTTACAATGAGTGTGTTTACGTGGGGCGCTACTCTCCGGCTGGGCCCTTCCTGGTACCCTGTAACGGNCGCCGAAAATTTCTGGTTGCATCAGCTGTAACCACTTCTGGCATGCCAGGATTACCACCGTTATCGAGACTAGGGCCTGCAGTGCTGTTACCAGACTGAAACATGCAATGGACGCTGTTAACCCGTCGGTCGCTTCCTGGTCTGGGGTGATGAGAGGCGTCGTCCGGTAGCGTACCTGTTGACCTGAGAAGAACCACATCATTTATCGAAGAAACTGGTGTGATCGTGTAGAGCGAACGCCAAGAAGATGAAGAAGAGTCCGGTAGCGTACATCGAGCGGTGTTCGCCGGTTCGGCACTTCCGGGTACAGAGCGTGGGTGGCTATCGTCTGGGACACCTGGTGACCTGAGACGGACCACATCATTTTTCAAAGAAACTGGTGTGATCGTGTTGGGCAAACGCCAAGAAGAAGAAGAGTCCGGTAGGGTACATCGAGCGGTGTTCACCGGTTCGGCACTTCCGGGTACAGAGCGTGGGTGGCTATCGTCTGGCAGCTGACGTAAGACACTGCTTATCTGCTGTGCACCTCCTGCTGAGGGTTGACAATGAGGGTGTTTACGTGGGGCGCTACTCTCCGGCTGGGCCCTTCCTGGTACCCTGTAGCGGTTATCGGTAGGCAGATTATCTGGGACACTGCTCACCGTCAGATCGCCTCCTGGCATAGAATGATGGCTGCGTGCAGGGGGGAAATCTGGGATGCCTCTATACCAAGGAAAACCAGGTACAGAGCGTGGGTGGCTATCGTCTGGCAGCTGACGTAGGACACTGCTTATCTGCTGTGCACCTCCTGCTAAGGGCTGACAATGAGGGTCTTTACGTGGGGCGCTACTCTCCGGCTGGGCCCTTCCTGGTACCCTGTAACGGTTATCGGTAGGCAGATTTACTGGGACACTGCTCACCGTCAGATCGCCTCCTGACATAGAATGATGGCTGCGTGGGGGGGGGAAATCTGGGATGCCTCTATACTCAGGAAAACCAGGTGGGGGTATAGGGAATGTAGGTGGGGGCCATTTCTGGGTTTGTGGGGGTATAATATATGTTGGTGGTGATGGTGTCGCATGAAATAAAGGATCTCCTGTGAAAGGTCTAGGGTCAGTAGTATTAGACTGTATATTTGGCATACATGAACTGGGTGTAATAGAATCATCTTCACATGAAGATTGTGTGCTATTGTTAAAAACTTTAGCAATGAAGTCAACTTTCTTTTCCATTTCTCCAAATACAATATCTGAAATTTTATCATGCAGCGTTTGACAGCCTATCGCAAATTTGCTCTTTATGTTTCCAGTCTGATCTGATTCAAACTTATTGTTAATTGGTGGCGATACAGATTCATTCGCCACGGAAGTGTTCCCAATATTTTGAGTATTACTGCGGAGTGTCTCATTTTCGAACATGGAGATTCTAGTAGATAGAGTTTTAATTGTCAAATTCATTTCGTTGTTTCTATATTCAAGTTTTTTAACTAATGCTTCGAGTCTAGTATTGTCTTTTTGGAGTGCGTCCATCTTTTTATCTTTGATTTTTAATTCACTCTCCCATTTGGTCAGCTTGATTTCTTTTGCACGAATTTCATCAGATCGCAAGCATTTGTCGCAGTTCTGTGTAGGGACAGACTGTTGATGACTGAGGATTGATCTCCAACCTGCCGGAGAGGCGGTAGTGCTAGCAGGTGAGGAGCAACCAGGGTGCGAAGCGGACTGATCGATGGAGTTATGCTCGCTGTGGGTGGTCGCTACGCCTCTGGAGTTATCAGCATCATGTCTGGGAGGAGCAGGGTTATTATGAGCTGTACCACTTGTCATGTTAATCTGGGACTGGTTTGCGGCACAAAGGTTACAAATCACGCTACCGCCGTTCTTGTATACACATGCCATATGGCAAGTACCCATACAACTGTCACATGCTTCACTGTTGTCCATTATGATGGTATCGCAGGCCACACAGCGATCACCTAACTCTTCATCCAGTATATCTTGTGCACATGTCGAGACACAGGGAGATGGTGGATCTAATGCAGGCAGGGAGGATACACAGAGCTTACATTTGTATTGTTTGTTCTTATTGTCTTTGTCTTCGTTGTGTGATATTTCAAATTCTGTCAATTTTTCACACCTGTAGTGTATCCAATGATTACCATATGTGCAAAGGGTACTCCGAGATTTACATTTCTTGTTACAGCCTCGGCAAATATCAGAAGGTTTCTCAGAGTTCTTGTTCAGAGCCTTTTCTATTTCAGATTGCAATGTTCTGTTTATGTATTCAAGACTATAGCCACAAGTAGACTGGGCGTCTTGAAGCATAGACTGGAGTTTGGGAAGGTCAGCATCAATGAATCCCTGCATACCTTTTCCATTGACCAGGCATCTACTGGTTGTAGGATAGATGTTTAGAGTGTAGGAATGTTCAGTACAATCATTACCCAGTACGGAGATAATGTATTCTGTGATAGCAATTCGCTTATTATCGTAAACTTTCTTAATATCTATTGAGCGGTTAGGTCCTCTGATGGAGTAATATTGGAGCATAGCACACTTCAACAATTCAAAGGTTGCCAGGTCTGCATCGATGACTAGATTTCCCCTCTTATGGTGAATTTCAAGTGAAATGTTCCTTCTTGCGGCTTTCAGCTTCTTGATAAGGGCGGACTCGACATTCAAGGTATAGGGTCGTGCTTCAGTATCTACAGTTGGAGCTTCCAAGGGTCCTGCTGGAATAGCAAGCGAAGCCATGATATAGCGACTATAGGGAATAATGAGGTCTAATAATATTAATAGTCTGTATATAAAATGTTTGAGCTCTTGTAGATTTATATTACTAAATTTATCCTGTGGGACCAGGGACTTCTTGGCTGTTTCCTGTTTGAATTTGCACCGTTGACGCTGCCAGATTTCTAGAGCAGCAATATTAGCTGAGTTCTTCTAACATTGTTTCTTGCAATTTCTAATCATGGGATAAACGCGAATAAGCGGCTAGGTACTACACAACTCACTGGTACCACGACACAGGACGCACAGCAGATATCAGGCAGACAGACAGGCGCAAGAGTTTCTTATGAGTTGCAATTAAGATTTACAGCTATCAATTACAATATGGCACGCAACACAACAGATGTCAGGCAGATATATGGATGCGAAAGTTTCTAAAATACTTTAAAAGTCTTTAGTTAAAAGTGTCAACATTAAGGTTCAAGATGGCCACCTCTTATAGTTTCTATTATTTCTAGGCCTTTCTATAAAGTAAGCACTTGTGGTCTAAAATCTGCCTCTACCGCTTTGCACACATAAAAAGCATACACAAAGCACATACAACACAGTTTGCAAACGATGAAGGCACAAATCTACTGGAATTTTCTTTGCATTAGGCGTGAATACTCTAAAGTTTGTATATAAACATATTTCATGGCGCGCAACACAACAAATGTCAGGCAGGTATATGGATGCAAAAGTTTACAAAATACTTTAAAAGTCTTTAGTTAAAAGTGCCGACATTAAGGTTCAAGATGGCCGCCTCTTATAGTTTCTAGATTTTTCTATAAGTTAAGCACATGTGGTCTAAAATCTGTCTCTACAGTTCAACACACATAAAAAGCACACATAAAACACATAAGACACAGTTTGCACACAGTTAAGACACAATCTAAGACGATAAAACACCATAAAATAACTGCTTTCTTTCATTCACAGTTTTTCACCACGTGGACGCCATGACGAACAAAGGACGAAGATTAAAATCGTAAAAATATTCCTAATGGGATGGGGAAATCACACGAATTGGTTTTCCGTCGCTAGTAGGTAGTCCACAGCTGTCGTCCACCTGTTAAAAAGGCACTTACACCACAAAAAATTGTCTTAAAATTACATTTAAAAAGTCATAAAAGACAAGATGTAAAAAACCACGTCCGTTCAACACCGCCACCTATCGGATATCATCATTTTGAGTTGTAGTTGTCGCTTTTATAAACGGTTGCATCCTACCAATTTTCAAAATTAAAAACGTACATGATCGAGAGTTCGGGGAAATTGTCCTTCTCAAATATAAAAATATATCAAGCTTTCAATAGGTTTTCGATCATTAAATTGTAATTTAATTTCCATTAGTATAACGTCACTCTTAAATCACGCATAGCTTAAAATAGCGTCGACCGCGTTTGTACGGATTTCTGCTGACGACGTCACATATATATCATGTCGTTTACCATCTGTGTATGCATGGGGGGCTAAGAAGGGTGCGACAAGTGACACATTTCGTTTAAAACCAGGAAAACTTACCAACAGGATGTTCGTTGTGTTCATCGGTCGCTTGATATTGCCAATGAAGAACGCAATTGGCTTCAAGAAGATCCGGGTGATATAATTGAAGTATCGGATGTAGTCAAGGAATCTGTGAAACCAGTGGTTCCAATAGAGGAAACGGCTGTCATAAAGGATCAAGTAAAGTCAGTGGTGCAAAAAGAAGGATCAGCAGTGAAAGATTCTACGAAGCCGTGGAAACACTTTGAGGCAATTTGCCCACCTCAGAAAACTGACAAAAACGCTGTTGCCTGGGCTTCGGCCAAGACCAATCGCTACACCAGAGCGAAAAAGGGAGTTGAAGGTGAATGTCCAAACATCAGCAGATAGAGGCTTCCTGAAGAAAGGGATTCTGGTAACGGACGAAGGAATAATGGCGTACTCAAATGAGACCGTCAGCAAGAGAGAGAGTTAGGCGGAGCCTCTTTTAATCTCGGGAGACATTTGCCGAGGATCGGTCAAGCTTCAAGACCTCATGACGGCATACTGATATCTGCTCTAAATAAGCCGGAATAGAAATGAAGACTTGATGTATCTCAGGAAGAGATATTTTTGTGAAAGTGTTTGCGTCTCAGGCAGAGATCTGTTGTTTGTGTTCTCCATGCCTGAAATAACAATCATTTCTGGTTGATATTGTTGTGGATACGTTAACTTGGACCACCGATCTGGTAATGATCATGTAAGAACTATGACTGTTTTTTACGCTTTAAATGTTGTTAATATGTTGTATTTTCTTGTTATTGTTTTGTTTACACGGATAAAGACTATCCTACCTGTTAGATAATTAAAATGATTAAATTTGGGGAATCAAAATTGTTTCTATTTAAAAGAATCATGAGGGGACTCATGTCTGGTCGACAAAATTGACTATGACTATGACTATGTATCATGTGACTATGTTAACAAAAAAGACCCAAATGGAATTAAGGTACATTGGTTGTAGGTACACAGTTCAGTATGTATTATTTTCCCTTTTCCCATTTTTTATGTAGATAACATAAACTGGATCGAGTGGTCAAGCTGGTCATCGTGTACAGTCACGTGTGGAAACATGACGTAGTCCAAAAAAATGTACCAATCCTCCTCCAGTAAACATTGGTCGGGTTTGTGAAGGACACTCCACAGAGTTGAAACATTGCTTGTTGGCACCATGCTCAGGTAAGCATGCCTGTTCTGATAACAAGAAATAATTTTAACTTTAAGGCAAACGTTGTATCATGTAAACAAGAGTTAGCTGATCAAACCCTGTTCACAAATGTTTAAGTATTTTAGCTGACCACAAAATTCAATCTAGTTTTCAAACTTTGGCCATGTATAATTGTAGATTTATATTCAAAATTAAACTCTAAAATTTTCAGCCCAAGGAAATTTGGATTAATTGGTCCAGCCGGTCATCCAGTATAAAAACATGTGGCAACATGACTCAGATTTGTACCAGACCTTGTACACATCCTCTGTCTTCAAAAAAAGGAACATATTGTGAGGGTTAAGTATAAAGCACAAAATCTGGCAGTGTAAAGATAACAATTTACATAAAAGCCCATTGAAGACACTCGTCCATTTGACAGTGCCATAGACGATTTTTTGACAAGTGGTCAGAGTAACTCAAATCTTGATAATGACACTGAATTGTTTTATGAACTGGACGAGTTTTTTGGGGACGTCTCTGATGAATGAGACAATATTGACGGAGAGTTGGCGAGTATAACGAACAAGGCTCTTACTAGCAAGCGCAATGACGAGAAAAAATTAAAGAGATTCAGAACAAACACAAGCGGCCAAGAAAAGTAAAATCCTTACAAATTCCAAAGTTTGACAAGATTTTGTGGGACCAATTCAAACACACATGAGGTCCACTGACTATGTATTACAAAAAAGCCATTCTTCATTGGCAAAAGTGGCAGTTCCCTTTATAAAGGCTCTGGGAGAGGCACAAACTAGCCAGAATTCGTTGCTCGAGGGCAATTTGTCTGATGCTTTCAAGCTTCTGACATCCGCCATTGCGGAAAACATCTATACCAAGAGGAAACGGATGTAGAAAGAGTTAACCCCCAAGTACAAGTCAATAGCGAACCTAGATATAACAGCAGAACTGCTTTTTTTGTGACAAGCTTAATGAAACCATTAAGCAGCCAACAAGCAACAAAGTCAACATCACATACTCCAGCGTTAGAAATGCCACTATCCCGAGGCCTTTATTTAGGCAATGACAACCAGAAATTCACAACAAGAGCACCGCAGAGCGGATGCCAACGCTCAGCTGTGGATGCAGTTGTGAATAAGCTGTAAACATTGTTCAGTTGGTATTAGATGACTTGAAGGAGAAAAACATTGACATAAGTAAGATGGTAGGTGTCAGCACTGATGGGGCAAGTGTAATGACGGGTAGGATTGAAGGTATCGTGACCCTTCTTCGTGAGCATGTGCCAGCCTTGGGTAATGTCCACTATGCTGCACATAGGACAGATCTTGCAGCATCCCACAGGCAGCCAGGGTCATTCCTGAAATGCACAAGTATTCCAGAACAGTGTCCAATATATTCAGATTCTTCAGCAACTCAGCATTACGATTTAACAGACTTCGGAAAATCCAGTCTCTCCTGAATATGCCAGAGATGAAGTTCCCAGAAGTACACTCTGTTCAATGGCTGGAGCATGGAGGCAGCAGTCAAGGCAATTTACCGCTCGTATCCAGCACTCATAATGTGCATGGAACGTGAAGCAACACAGGATGCAGAAGCCACGGGATTCTTCCTAGAAGTCATCCAGTTCCGGTTTGTAGCTCTGACCCACCTCATGATGGACGTGCTGCCATTCACATGTCGTCTGTCCAAGAATTTTCAATCAGACACTCTGGACTTAAGTAGTGTTTGGCCATTGATGTTTAGTTCATGCAACAGTTTTCGTGAACTGACAGAGGTAGAAAGTAACTTGTGTTCCCCAGCATGTTAGGTATATTTGTTGAAGAAAATGATGGAAGGATGATCAACAACAGGCCTGTTAAAGAGTCAGAGAGTGACAGTGTTAAGTCAGAGATCTTAGATAACTATGTGTTCGAAGGGTTTGAGGACAGTGATGTGGATGATGAGGACGACATTAGCAGTTTCAACCCGGATATTCGCTATTATGTACAGCAGAAGAATCTATAGGATTGAGTGGCACCCACCTACATCAACGCCACATCTTGAAGCCGATTTTAGAACACTGATGTGATAAGTGTGATGAATGTTTTGTTCCTGACAACATAATGAAATGTGAATCTGTAGCCAAGTTTGGTATAGAGGTATTTCTCCTGTTAGTAAAACAGTACAGTACTTATGTGGGAAGTGAAGATGACTGTGTGTCTGAGTACCGACCGTACACAAATCATGTGCGATGTTCCTACAAAATCTGAAACCTTGGTGGGCGTGGCTTCAATCTTTGCCAAAAAGTATTGTCAGAAATACCCCAATATGGTGAAGCTTCAGAAGTGTGTTCCTGTTTTACCCATGAGCAGTGTTAAGTGTGAGCGAGGCTTCTCCACACGGAACAGAATTATGAACAAGTTGAGGACATCAATTAACTACAGCACACTGGATGACCTAATGAGGATTTCAGAGGATGGTCCTGACATGGATTTGTTTGACTTTGACAGGTCTCTAAAAAGTGAAAGTCAGGAAGCTATACAACATGTTATGATCATGTGCATTATAATGTAAATATGGTGATGGCTTGTCATGATTTAATGTAAGTATGTATTTATTTTGACCTTGCAGTCAAGGATAACCCATGAAAGTGCAAGCACTAATTTCCAATGGGGTCCTTTTTTGGTTTTGCTGAAGAGACAGCATGGAGAAGAGACAGTATTGCGATACAAGGAATCCGGGTGCGATACCCTAGCTCTTTGCGAATAGATCCATTGGTTCTTTTTCGTGCTCAGTGTATAGCACCGATACACGCGAGAATTACCTGGGTTTCATACCAGTACATCTCTAGTTGGGTGGGTAACACTTAAAAGCATTTCTGAAATTTCCAAAGCCCCGGCCAGGGATTGAACCCACGACCTCTGGAATGGTAGGCCAGAGTGTAACCACTCGACTACCGCACCACCGCTTAACTATTTCTATTTCGACTATTTCACGTAGTAGTGCTAGCCGCTGCAAGCGGAGAAACACTGGAGTCATTTCTGACAGTGGACGAAGATCCGATTCTTCCTATATGTAATCCAGGATCAGTATTCGCAAATACGGGCAGATCGATCGTGTCTGCGGCATAAGAGGTTGTGAGCACAATTTCAGAGGAACCTTTGCAATCTATAGTTTGTAAAACGACCTTCACACTAAAAAAGAACTTAAAACGACACAGCAAGCTTCACGTCGACTCGCAGTTTGATTGTTAGTTGTGTGGAAAAAGATATTCATTGAAAGCAAATTTACAAGAACACGAACATTCCCACTTGGGTGCACGTTCCAACTGCAAACAGTCCGACAAAGTGTTCGTCACTAAATTAGGATGCAATCGTCACATGAAGACACATTCAGGCGCGTTTACTTACTATTGTGAAGTGTGTGCAAAAGGATTTTATTATAAAACTGACTTTAATGATCTTTCTAAAACACATATGAGAAAATGTAAAACATATCACTGTACAAATTGCTCAGGTTCATTCAAAAGTCGATGCAGCCTGAAAGACATACAGGCGTATGCGGCAGAGAGGCAAGTTTAAAATGTGAAGCATGTGTGAAACTTTTTAAGTCATAGGGATACTTAGCAGAGCATCGCCTTAAACACAAAGAATATGACAAAGTCTATCAATGTCAAGTTTGTGGAAAAACCTTCAATCACCACAGTTCACTGTATCGCCACAGAAAAAAATGGACTCTGATAAATAAAGAGAGAGTTTCAACATAAGTATTGAGCTTCTTTTACCGCTGATTTAACGTGTTCATTGCAACTTCATTATAGTTTAAGATGTTGATTTGTGTTTTGTTTTATTTGTGGTTTAATAATGTTTATTTACAATTATGATTGTTTAGGAAAACATTGTCAACATAAGTCAAACGATGTTCAGCGTTAAGCTCATTATTGTGGACCACCTATTTGCAGCTGAAAGATATTGATATATATCCTTAATAATTGAAATTACTAGCGTAATATAAGCATTCACATAAAATATCTATGTTTTATTGTTTATTTTGTTAATGCCAAGATTTATTTGTTCATGCCGTGGGAATTGATACTTTACATGTGTTTTATCTAAAGCAGCTTTTATACACCCCCTTTATATAAATTGGTCGCTATTGTTTAGTGATATAATTTGTTGTTGAGATGGTATGAATATATAAATACTTTTTACTTTCGTACGTATGATTTTGGAGCAGGCTTACATCAGGTAAGTAAGTAAGTAAGTAAGTAAGTAAGTAAATATTTTATTAAAGTGACATGTGCAAACATATATATAAATAACAACAGTCAATTACAAAAAGGCATACACCTGGCCCAAACGGGCCTATAAGTCACATAATACATGATAAAACATTAAGCATGAAAACAGTAAGCGATTCAATGGTCAGTAACATAATCAGTATATCAAGAATTATCGACATGGTCATATCACAAATTCAAACGTCAATCAAGATAATCTTCATTGTAATAAGGCAAAATATTTGTGCTAAATTATCATAAGGTAAAGTTAATGAATATATTCCTACTTAATCACATTCAATTATATTTCTGTACGAATAACAACTGACTGATTATTTGAGTTTGAACGCATTCTTTTGATTTTGCACAATATCACCGAACAATAACGGCACGCACTATTCGTGTATTTATATATATATATTCATCAAGCGCCAATAATAGCGGCATGTAAGTTCTGAATTCAATGTAGTTACATAATTTGAATTAAAATGGTACCATGTTAGTGTTCGTGTGTCGTATGAATAGATCAGTGCGGGGACATTAAAATGGAATTATTTGTGACGCGAAAAAAAAACAAAAACATTTTATATCTACAAACATCCATGTTACCAGAAAACATCTCGTTTTGAAATTTTGGCTTTTGCTATAAGGAACATTGATTTTGTATTGGGTAACTTTATTTTACGAAATACTTTCCATTGATTTTTGAGTATCAATGTTACTTTAAGAGTAATTTACTTTCCTATTACCTGCTTTTGTTATCCCCGCCAATAGCGGAGGGATATTATTTTGGTGTTGTCCGTTCATTTGTCCGGAGCTGTTTGTCAGTAACTGCTGCATGAAATTTCTAGAAACTTACACTAAATGTGTATCATCATACTGCGGTGGTGCACGCGTGAATTCTGTCGGGATCGACTTTGTAACTTCATAGTTATGCCCCCTTAATTAAAATTTATGAAATTTTGTCCGAAGCTGTTTCCTGCCTGGAATTATCGCCTGCAATCTCATGAAACGTATGAATGTGTATTATCATGCTGCAGTAGTGCAAGATGATGTACGGGTTTGAGATGTTTTTCAGTAATTTTTATTTTAAATTTCATGAACTTTAAACTGAATGTATACCATCATATGAGCCTCGCTCTTGAAATAAATCAATTAAAGCGGAAAGTGTCGTCCCTGATTAGCCTGTTCGGACTGAACAGGCTAATCCGGTACACACTTTACACAGATTTATTAAGCCCAGTTTTCCCAGAACGCGGCTCATATTAAAGTAGGGCTTTTTTAGTGATCACTCTAAAGTTCTGGCCCCTTCATTGATTGAAGCTGATGAATTATCTCTGTATGAAGCTCTTGAATGGAATTTCATCAAATTTGAAATGTATGTGTACTATCGTACTTCGGTGTTTTTTATACAAGTTTTGCTAGGATGACTCGGACATTTCAGAGCTATAGGCTTTTAATTGATAAAACTTTAAGGATTTGTTTTTCAGTTTTTGTTTATGCGTAGTATTAGCATAGTTCTGTGGTGAACACGCGAGTTTTTGTCTGCTTGAGACTTCTAAGTAAATAACAATCGTGTGCAAACTCAATAATATTCGTCGCGGGATGTTAACTTGTAGAATTTGCTTGATGATCATACTTGTCAGAAAATGAATTTCCGCTTAAGATACTGCTATTGGGCGTTAGGTTTGTTGCCCCGTGCACAACTAAAAACATGCATAACGTCTATTACATCTTCAACCAGATTTTATTGAAGTATATAATACTACTTTTGTATAATAATTAATATAAAAAATATTGGTTTTGCTTGAAACAGGAAAACATACTAATCGATTATTTTTATAAACAAAGGAGAATACATAGTTCAAAGCTTAAAGGGGCATATCGACGGTGTTTCCACTATATGAAGGCATGCATAACAAACAAAAATCCAATGTTTGCGAATTTATATTACTAGAAATAATATTATATTTGAAGGAAAAAGGTTAATACAGGCTTTCCAGCAGCACCTTTGAAAACACTAGGAGAAAACTAGGAAAGTTATTTACAAAAAACTAGGAAAAAACTAGGAAAATGTAGGAAGGTTGAAGCAAAAACTAGGAGTTATTATTTAGAAGTTTATTACCTTTTTGACTTTTCCCTACCTGATTACCACAGTAAACGTACACATTTCATACAACAGGACTGTTAAGCTGACTAAGTTTTCTTTTGTAGTCATCACAGAGCACAGTCCAACCTGTTTTTTTTGTATTATTAAGCCATGAACATAAACAAAATACAATACACATTATGAGATTTTATGCATGAGTTAAAATGAGCATTTAAGAAGTTAGCAGTGCAATTTTAAGTACAAAAGTAAGTTACATTTCTAGAAAATTGGTAATATGTCTCTACCTATGCATGCATGTATATCTAACAAGCAATGCCATCAGTTCTGTTAACTAAACATATCTTTAATTAGCAATTGATAATGAGTGCAATATCTATTAATGATTGTGATATAACATTTTAAAAAGCACAGACACACCAAAGCTAGAACATATATAATTATGTACTACAGGTGTTTAAATTGTGAAAAGATGTTAATAACATGTATACATTCAAACAAGTATGCAAGGAGATTGTTAAAAGCCATCAACACTATGGGGTTAGCAAGGATACGCAGCTTATCAATAACATGGGTACAAGCATGCTTGTAATGGTATACTATACAATTTTGTTCATTAACCCATCTACCCTTGACAAAAAGTTCACTTGTCTTTATTTTTCTTCTTAAAGAAGGAATCAATCATTCACATTCTCTTCTTACCGATGTCATTCCTCTCATTCATGCATCTATCCATGGCAACAGTTATTTTGTCAAGGTTTGACTTCCCCACATCTAGTAGACCTTGAGTTATGTTCATTTCCTTAAAATCCTTGTTTTTTATATCCATGGCTAACCTTCCATTTGCTTCATCGAAGATTTGTCTTGCCTTTTCCATATCAATTTTTAATTCTGATTCATTTTTCTTCACTTCCTTTTCCTTAACATCTAGCTTCCTTTTGCTGAGCTGCTTTTTTCAAGTTCCTCTGTCTCCATCTGTTGCAGTTTAGCAGCCTCTTTTCTATTTGTCTCTAGCAATAGAGCCTCTGATTTTTCAGCTTCTACTTTCTCTTTGTATTTCTTGTGGGCAAGTCTGACATGACTCAAAAGGTCCTTGGAAATATGGATGTTAGAAATGTTCTTGTACATAGAGATTTCATCCCTAGTTAATCTCAATCCATTTACTGATTCTTCAGATAATAAACTCCTTTCTGGTGTCAACAGCTTCTTATTTATTGAGAGACTTCTTTCTACATCAGCATTTCCATATGGTAGACAGAGACAGGTTAGGACCAATTTCCTAAGATGAGGGTACTTTAGCTCACCACTAGCACTCTTAATACTCAGAACATGGCTCCAGTAATGATCAATTCTGATAAGCCCTCCATCCTTATCATACATTTCGTCCTCCTTTATGGTTTCTGACCTGTACAGCTTCCATTCATCTATCACCTTGGACACTTCTACATTTTCAATTGTGGGCAGTACTGTCCGTATTCTCTGAGCAGCTTTTGTGCCTTCTCCTCGGAGCGCACTCCTGGATGAAGGCACTGAAGAGATCTTATAACATCATCACCGAGAGGAAGTTTGGTTTGCAAATAGTTAGCAACTGCTTGGTAAAACTTTCTCATATCATATAAATGAGTCTTCTGTTTCTAAGAATCAAGAACAGATAACGTTTTCTCAGTGTCTGCACCAATCTGCATGTCTTTTAGTTCAAGCAGATTCTTAGCATCATTGGGGTATAGAAATTGCAATCTTTCCCAAGTAACATACATTGTACATGTTTAGCCTTCCAGAACAAATGGCATTGCTTCTTAAAGTAAAACACAATTGACAAATGTAACTTAACATGTGTAAGTATTAAGATTGTGTTCACAGCTTACCTTCAGGTATCGCCTGTGAAGGCTAGACTATGCATCAGTGACACCAGACCACACAAAGAATACCAGATACTGTCAGCTCAACACCCTGAAGGTCTTATTTTGAAACAAAATCTCTAAAACACATTAAAAGACAGTTTTACCTTATCCAAAAAAAGTGCCAAATTTATGAAAAACTAGGAATACTAGGAGGTTTTAGACAAAACTAGGAGCACATTTAAAAAACTAGGAAAAACTAGGAAATACTAGGAACGCTGGAAAGCCTGTAAATACAACGCTTTCCTCAATAACTTAAATACTTGTTTTTAAAGAATCTTTAAAAAACGAGGTATGTGTTTAAAGTTATAATTTAGTAAAAACTTTTAACGGATTAAAAAATTCCTTAAATTAAATATTGTATTGTTGTCGGTGCGCACTTTAACTTTTAGTACATATAAACATTTTATAGATAAGATAAAAATATGATTTTCTGTATGTTCAATGTAAAATTCCTCAAATCGTTCATTTTATTATCAAGTTCTTGCAGTTCAATACCAAGACTTTGGTTGGCCAAAGTTTTGTTTCGTCGCACTTGTGGTCTAAGCGCATGGGGCGACACCCTCTCGCCACGCAAGAGGGCTTTGATACGTCTGATCTTTTCGACTTCCTCTGCTTTTTGCGTCGTCTTTCTGGCAAATCAAATGCATGGTCCCTACAAATCCATAATGTTTCATATTTATAGTTAAAATGTTACGGCAAACTAGACATTAAGATGTATTAGCTTGAACGGTGTGTAACTGATAAGACACTGCATATTTTGATATGTATCACCTTAAACCTGAAATAACATGTTACAATGACTAGCACAATTTTGTAAATGCTTGAACTATTGCTATAATTTAAATCAAAATTGAACAATAATCATTCAATAATTGATATTTTAAACGAATTATCAGTCGGGGTTTTCAATAGTTTCTGATTCGTATTTAAGTAACAGTTGACCATATCCATCCGAGAGGTTGCCTGTGAAGGTATATTCACATATTGCAGAGGGATACCCGTGCTTCATACAAACAGAAAGTAGACAGATTTTCAATATTTTTGACAATTTCAAGGGTAAGTTCTCGTTTTAAACCATATCTACCATTATTTTATACAACTTATGTAATCAAGGCGATCAGATGTTTGCATTATACACGCAAAACATTTAACAATAAGAAAACTCTGATTCAATAGCGGGACATCCCTCGACTGTGTCGCTTATATATAAATAATCACTAACGAAGCAAAGAAAATAAACATGTAACTACAAAGCAGATTGGTTCTAATGTTCCTTGAAATACTCACTTTGAATGAACCGTGTCCCGTTTTAACAATAAACTGGTTTTTTGTAGATGACCATCCACACAGAACCATGTTTTTATCCAAGAATGACCGGTACCGAATCCGAGAGGGATACTGATATAGCGTTTCATCCGAGAGGGGGACCGATATGGTTATGCACCGTGACAAAGTGACATCGGAGCAGTACCACTACTTGATAGATATACCCTGGCGGAATGCACATTAAATCTTTTATGTCATAGGGTAAACATTATTTGCATAAAAGTATTTTTATTTATTTTAATCTGTGGTAAAATTGCTAATGAATATAAAGTCAGTAACTAGTGTTTTAGTTAGGTACATGCTTTCTTTTAGGAAGGCACTCTTGTCAGAAAAGCATGAATTGAGTTGACGACCTCAAAGGGGTCGAACCTCAGGGGAATCAACAACTTGAAACAAACATGCAGCATTATAACCAATGTTCATACTTAACATAGTAAATACATAACAAGAGATGTGTTTGTCGGAAACACAATGCCCCCTAATGCGCCACTTCGATTTTTTTTACCTTTGACCTTGAAGGATGACCTTGACCTTTCACCACTCAACATATGCAGCTCCATGAGATTCACATGCATGCCAAATATGAAGTTTATCTTCAATATTGCAAAAGTTATGAAAAAACTTTAATGTTGGTTAAAGTTTTGGACAGACAGACAGAATGACAGACAGGCAGACATACAGACAGGCCAAAAACAATATACCCCTTTTTTTATAAAAAGGTTGCATAAAAATGTTCTCAGACTGATGGGCAAACTGACTGAGAGATATATAAGTAGACATACAGATGGAATGACAGACTAACTGAAGGACGGAAAGAGGAAGTGACCGACCAACAAACAAAATGTATTTGTGTAAGTGCCTTATAACTATAGAAGACATCTAGCCATGCATCTTCCGGGGCTGATCCAATTATTGCAGTGAATGGATATAAAGACACATGTTCAGTGACAGCGTCTGTTGCAGCAGAATGAAAATTGGATCTTTCGGATTATATACATTTTGTTTTTAGAAATCTAGTTTAAAAGCCTTACTTATGGACGTCAAAGAACTCGAAAAAAAAGGTTCCTTATCTAGGATTTATCTGAGGATGGATATACAGACACATGTTCAGAGATATGGAGCGGTATTCATGTCAAAATTGTAATGCGCATTATTACAAACTTGTTATACTTGTTTATTATCTTTTATGAACGATGTAATTCAAACACTGTTGAAAATGTGTAAATGTACTTTCTTTCGGTAATTTCCATTCCGCTTTTCAAGTGTTTTGTTATGATATTGTCTTTTTAGATCGGCAATTTGCAATGTCGCAACAGCTAATCGCCTAATGCTTAACTGTCAACCGCAATACGCTAATGGCGCATTTGTTTGCGCCAAACTAAGTTTGGTTTCAACTGGTTTTAAAACTGAAACTTGTTAAGCCATTTGTTAATCAAAATCCAAAACTGGTTTGTCAAACCGACCAAACCACCTCTGGAGGCAGTATGGTCGGTTTGATGTGTCCGAAAATATGTTCAGTAAAGAAGCGGGAAAATGGCAGACCTAGTTGACGAGAACGGAAATAGGTAGATACAATATGAAATTATGTTGTTTTTTGGATGGAAATCTAACAAGCGTGACTTAACTTGATAAAAACTATTTAGTTATCTTTCTACTGTCGGGGTTTGCGAGTGTTGTTTATGCATTATTTGGCCTAAAAAGAATCAACATGGATGTACCATTGTGGGTGGGGTAATTTCCTAACCTGTCTTTCAAAACATATTGAAGAAGATATACTGAAGAACAGGAACCGGATGTAATACACGGTTTCTGTGAAGAATGAGAATCTGAAAACTGTGTTTAATAGTTAATATATGACGATTGTATGCACAACTTTTTTGTTAAGAAAGCTATAATGGATACGAAAATCGATTCAATTCGGGTCGATTAAATTCAAAATGATATTTATTGATTCATTATTATTGGATAATATAACAGAGTGGTATAACATGATAGGTATAAATACCACAAACACTTTGAAGTCTTGACTGTCCGGCTTGCGCAGTGGTTGGCACTCTCGCTTTTCACCTAGGCGACCCGGGTTCGATTCCCGTTCCCGGCGCATGTGTGTGTGGTTGGTGGTAACTGTAATGGCCAGCGGTCTAGCAACGCCTTCTGATAAGCCCCGCCTACAGCCAGACCGGCCAATAAGATTGCTTGCTGTATTTCATATGCTTGTTTCGTTAGTAGTTCCTCTTAGATAGTGATAGCGAATAAACGTGTTAAAAACCTATCCCTGTTGGGTCTTGAATAAACTTATCCCTTTACGGGTCCAGGCAATAAATACATTCGTAACATTAAGAACAATAAAACATTACATTGGCGACGAGGATTAAAGTTTGAAAAACAATTGTGCATTTGGATTTATTAGATACACATTCACAATGACTGGATTAACACCGTTTCCCAAGTTTGATGTCTTTTGGGAAGAAAGCTCCCTCGGTGTTCGATGGAACAAATATGTGGCAAAACTTGCATATCTATTCGTCGAACTGAACATCGATTCAAAGAAACGTCGCAAAGCACTTCTGTTACACTATGCAGGTGACGAAGTCTTTGAAATTTATCAAACTTTTGAGCTAGGAACCGATGACGCAAATTATGATCAAACAAAACAGAGATTGTCGGAGTATTTCAATCCAAAGAGAAATAAAGAATTCGAGAGGTATGAATTCAGAAATTTTTATCAACAACACCAAGAAAGCATCGACCAATTCGTTACAAGGTTGAGACAAAAAGCCAAAAACTGTGAGTTTTTAGACAAAGACGGAGAAATAAAGAGCCAAATTGTGCAAGGATGTGTGTCACAGAAATTAAGACTTAAATGTTTGGAAGAAGACAAATCATTCGTTGATGTTCTAACAATGGCACGTACTATGGAAATCGCTGAGAGACAGGCAAAAGAAATGAGAAAAAAAAGGAATCGCAAAATAACGTCAACAAGCTTAGGTCAATTGGAAGAAAACAAAAAGCTTCAAAATTTTCTATATTTTGTTGAAAACTTGCTTTGTTTGGGATCTATAAAATATTCAAACGCCTTTTGTTTAACGCATTTGTAATTAACTTGAATAGGATAAGCCCACAAAATAGTTCACATCAACATTGACGTTCAGCTTGAACACATCGAAAGTTTGCGCAATGAATCTGATAGGCTACATATGCGCAGTTTTTCTCTGTGTTGTGAAAGATATAAACGGGTTGACAAAATCATCAAAGTACCTTAAAGGCAATTCTGATGTGGAACAAGTATGTGCTGAAAATAATCGCGTCTTTACTCGCGTTGGCGTTTTCAGCGCCACTGAGTGCGCTATTGTCTGTAGCGAATCAAGTGCATGCGCTGCAAGCTTCTTTTCGGCTGTCAACGGTTCGTGTACAGGCTGCAAGAAACTAACTAACATGACATCGGCGTTGGTACCGTCAACATCACAAGTGTACTACCAGCTGGGTAAGGTGCTTGTATTTGTCATAATTATTGTTGTGTTTTGTTTTTGTATTTCGCTTCGAAAATGCTTCACATTATTCTAGATATATCGATTCTCAAACAGAGCGGTGCTAAACGTAACTGGTAAAGTCTTGAACAAGTTAACTAAAACAAGAGATACATTCGGTGGTAAACATCATGATATTTTAAGTTTTTAATATGTTTGTGCGCTCGATTTCTAATGGATAATTATGGAACAATAATTAATTTATATACAATTGTGAGCCTTCACCTAAAATTGCTTCTTGCTCGAAACAAGGACTTGGTGATGCAAATAACGATTTCCGAGGAAATATAATGTAAACAATATTTTATAAAAATCATTCAACTGATGTAGGATATATACCATAAATTGACATATTTTTTAAGATATATAAACTAAAAACACATTTTAAAGTAACCACATTTGTTTTTAGTGAATGCCAACGTTTCGGCGTGGCACTACGGAACGTCCGCGTACACGTTGGACGTCAGCAGAACAATGTACTACACCGGCGCAAAGGTTTCCGTTGAGTTTGCTTTATCTTCTTCTTACCATATATCTGCGAAATGCAAAGCTTAGTAATACTTAATATATTTTTTTTTTTTTTTTTTTTTTTTTTTTTTTATTATTACATTTCTTTGTAAAGCATGTTCTGAGAAAACTGGGCAAAATGCTTGTGCGTAATCCCAGATTAGCCTGTGCAGTCCGAAAAACGAAAACCTCAAACACATCATCAAGCACGACATGGGCAGCACAAAACAAATACTGTTTGCAGAAATTGCGGAGGTCAGTATCCTCACAACAAACATTGTCCAGGAAAAGGAAAAGAGTGCAATTACTGCCACAAAATGAACCACTTTAAAGCCGTGTGTAGAAAACGTCGCAACGCTCACTCAAAAGTCCATGCAATTCGTGAAGATACGGGAAGTGGCTCTGAAGCGGACTCAAACCCGGAAGTATCGTTCGGACTTACTTCAGTTAATAAAATAACGACTTCAAAACTGCCAAAAGTGACACTCACAATAAATGGAACTCAAGCTACATTCCTAGTAGATACCGGAAGTACACTCAACATCATCAATGCACAGACACTCTCAAGAATGAACCCAAATCCGCAAGTAAGACCATCAAAGACTCAGGCGTACGCATTTGGACAGACACGACCTATTTCCATGAAAGGTGAATGTACGTTGTTAGTTGAAAGCAAAAACAAACTCACGACTGCAACATTTCACGAAGTGCGTCAAAATAATGACAATTTAATTGGATACGAACTTGCCACTAATCTTGGTATTATACCTGTTATCAAGACGCTTTCAAGTGACTC
>VMBQ01006097.1:7643-37349 GCA_007657795.1 Dreissena rostriformis | reverse complement strand
CCGTGCATGTCAGCGTCACCAGTCAACAACTCAGAACCAGTGAAGTCAAGTCCACTACCTAGCGTACCGTGGGATGAGGTGTCGATTGACTTTTGCGGTCCTTTGCCGACTGGCGATACGCAATGGTAGTTATCTGTAACTACACCAGATTCCCAGTTGTCGAGATTATCAGAAATATATCAGCACAATCAGTAATATATCGACTTGACGCAATATTCGCGCTGATGGGAATTCCAAGAATAGTAAAATCTGACAACGGCGCATCGTTTAACAGTCAAAACTTCAAAGAATTTGCAACCAAGTACGGCTTTCAACATCACAGAGTGACGCCGTTGCATCCACAAGCCAACGGTACAGCGGAAGCATTCATGAAACCTCTCGTCAAAGCCTTAAAAACTGCCAGTACGGAAGGATTTCAGTTACGACAGGGGCTGTGCAATTTCCTACTTAACTACCGCAGCACCCCACATCCAAGCACAGGTCGCTCACCGGCAGAAATCATGTTTGGTAGAAAACTTAAAACGAAAATTTCTACATATAGAAAACCAGAAAACGACGATGAGATAAGAAAAAGGGACACACTTGCAAAACGTAACCAGAAACGAAACGCAGACGTCAAACGGAAGTCCAAGCCTGCGGATCTCAAAATCGGAGATACCGTTTTGATACGACAGAAACCGCGTCATAAACTGGATACGCCATTTAACCCAACCCCAGGGAAAAAAATAAAAAAGAACGGCTTTACCATTACAGTTGAACACAATGGAAAACAGTTTCGTCGCGATGCATCACATTTTAAACCAGTACAGACAGACGTCAAGGACCCCCGACGTAACGTCCACAACGGCAGCACAATCCCAACCTGACGCCGACGGTCCGAACGGCAGAATCGCCGACCGCCACGACGTTTTGAGGACTGATAACAAATGTATTATGTGAATAAATGTTTAATGATTTAATTAAATCAGTCCATAATTCCGTGAAATATGCGTTTCATTAAAAGTGATTAGGCCATAATAATGCCTAAGTTGTAAGTTGTGCGTTTTCAATTTGGAATCAAAACTCAGGCTCTCTGGAATTTAATTCATAACCTGTGAACTCTTCGACCGTCACTTAATCAGGAACTAATTTATTCCCACGAACATCAAAAGCACTCTCTGCGGTCCCATGAGATACGGACATTAACAGGGTGTTGTGATAATCGCAGACAAATAAACTGTTTTTTGGCACAATATGCGTTATTTTAACTTTAATTAGTTAAACAACGGAAGTTCTCACAAGTACAACATGAACAGTTTAAACCTGATAATCATCAAATTGATTCATGCACTCTAGAAGAACATTGTTTATATGCAGTACCAATAATCATGATCATATTTTGAATATAAAACAGTCACATATAGATGATTTTAATATATCAGAAACTGATGATCTAACATAGGAAGTGTTTCGATTCATATATTATTTTATATGGTTATGTAAGTAAAATACGAATTGGTTACTACTTGTGTTTTCATTATTCTATGTAAATGTTTCATTCTAAATGAATGGAGGGATGTAATGGCAAGCAGTCTTGCAACGCCTACTGATAAGCCCCGCCTACAGCCAGACCCGGCCAATAAGATTGCTTGCTGTATTTCATATGCTTGTTTCGTTAGTAGTTCCTCTTAGATAGTGATAGCGAATAAACCTGTTAAAAACCTATCCCTTTTGGGTATCTAACAGAAGACATACTGAAATCCAATATTGCCTGTGACAATAAATACGGAGACCAGCTCCAAAAACAAATGTGCCCAGCAGACATAGCTGTAATAGTTCGAAATTACACTAAAGCTGTTTACCCAAAGGTTTTAGACAACTTAAATGCCATAGGAAAAGCAGCTGTAGAGGACCTCCATCCCTGGATACTGTGTACTTTAATCGACTGTGCTGAATTTAACAAAGTAATATGTGATATGCCAGGTACTACTTGTGAAGGTAAGTTGGAAATACAGTTTAGAAAATTGTTCATCTTGTTACGATCATATTATATCCAATGATAAAGAAGTTTTGGAAGGGGGTTTATAGGAATCTCAATCACCTGGCGGTCAGATTGTCTGTGGACAGTAGGCATTTTTGTCACAAAGAACATGTACACATACATATTCAACTGAAATGCATTCATACTTTATGCTAAGGTGTAATGGTTATAAGGAAAAATGTGGTATCCGAGGTCATAATATTTGACGTCTAACTTTGCTTCAGAGTTGAAATTTAATGCAATTTTGTGTCACGAACTACATGTACAGATTACATTGGATTTAATTTGTACATTACTTATGTTATCAAGTAAATTGATGCGGTGATTGAGATTATTAAATTTCACCTGACTTTTTCCTTGCAGAATAATTACTCTTGTCATATTTTATAAAGGAAAAATTAAGTGGTTCAAATTTTGTGTTGCAAAATTCATTTAAAATTAAGTATTTAAAAAAAAAATCTGACTACCACAACATATTAAACCTTTTATATATAATACCTTACACAAATCTGATAAATAGCTATTTGAAAATGTCTTTATGTACAGCAATGGATGGTTGAAATTTATTACAATGTTTTGTTTAACATGATTTATTCAAATAAAGAATGATGGTATAATACTGCTTTTATGTTTGTTTTACACAAGTTGGTGTCTGTGTTTTTAAGGTGGCTACATAATACTTTTTGGACACACGTATTGCGACTTTGAATATCAGCTACTCTTGTGACAGTTTTAGTTATATATACTTTTTTCAATTATATTGCCAGCAGCAATAAAAACAATTTGTGTTTCCATTTTCAGATAACAGTGGATCAGGCACTACAACTGAACCACTGCACACTTCAAATGATCATCAGAAAATGTAAATTTTTAGTTTATAAAATTAGTTTTTAGCTCACCTGAGCTTCACACTGGGTCTCATTCATAATTTATGCTTGGATTTAGATTGAGCTTGTCTCCTTTATAAATCAGAATTGCCTTCAGTAGTGGATGAGGTGTCCGCCTAGCGATCGGGAGTCCATGGGTTCGATCCCTACTCGGGGAGCGTTCTCATTATCTCCGCCATAGACACCAAGTACTTGTTCTACCCAGGAAACGGACTCAAAAGTGTCTAAATAAGTCTAAGGTTTTCAATTCAATCGAGCTGAAATAAATATGTTTAAACAAAAAAAAATGCTCAGGCATAATCACTTATTATTCTTTTTGAAGAGAACTTACAGCCACTAAGTGTCTAAATTGAATGCCTATATTCTCTTAATCGTTGATTTTTTTTTACATGTACTGTACATGTTTAGCACATAGACTATACTTATACTTTCTGGCAAGTATTAATTATTTATTTTTACCTGTACAATTAAGTTTCCCTAGCCATGATACCAAGATGCAAATAGTTGATGAGAGAGCAGATGGCGAGAGTTCATCTTCTGGAGATGTTATTAGTAAGTAGCATTATTCAGCTTGTTTGTTTTTTATTTGTTTATGTTATCTGAACTGTTTAAAAGAAAAAAAAAGACTGTTGGTACTGGCATCGGTAAAGTAAATAATTGTTTTTCCTATTATTGTTTTTATAAATAATTATGTCTCCACCATTATTGGTTTTGCCTAAGCTGTCTGTCCGTCTGTCTGTCCACCTTTTTTTGTGCGGACGAAATCTCCTAATCTACTTGTCTGATTTTGATGAAATTTTACAGGAATGATAAGTACTTAATCTAGTTGTGCTAAACCTAAAAAAAAATCTGCTATTTTTTCTAGGGAGTTATGCCCCTTTAGAATTCAGAATGATAATGTTTTTGTCCGAACGTAATCTCCTGAACTCTTGTCTGATTTTGATAAAATTTTAAAGGAATGATGACGATTGTGCGTAGGTGTGCAAAACATCAAAACTTTCTGACTTTCTTATTTATCCTGAGAGTTGTGCCTTATTGTCCATATGAAATCTCCTATACTGCTTGTCTTATTTGGTTAAATTTGATAGGTATGATGAGTATCTAGCATACATAGTTGAGGTAAATGTCAAAAGTTTTTTGACCTGCTAATTACTGGGGAGTTATGTCCCTTTGAATGTTTGGTGATCATTTCTTGTTCGGATAAAATCTCCTTGGTAAATGCCAAATAGTTCAGTTAAGTTTGTTTTCAATTAAGGTCCTTACATCTAGTTAATGTGATACTCTAATACAATGCTGGCCATTTGGCTCATAAAGAGCATAAGACGTATCATTAAAAAAAAAAAACAACAAAAAAAACGTCTAGTTATTTTATGAAAATTCCTTTATACTTCGGTCATAATTTCAATTAGCAAAGTTCTTGCGTATTAAAATCCTAGTAACCGGCATCTAAATTTATACCATTTTTGTAAAGTTTACTTTGACCATTTTGAAAATACTCTTATAAGTTTGGTTTAAACATTTAAACAAAAACCCTGTGGCCTAGGGATAAAGTGATTTAGATAAGTGTTCTTCATTTCAAATAAGAGATGATGTTCTTAATGCCTTAATTTCTTCCATTGCACTTCAGGTGACATTGAGCCACTGGTAGTTCCAACTGCACCTTCTAAAATAGTATAGACCAAGTCAAATGTTCAGTTGCTCATCTCTGAGCATCAGCGCAGGAAGGAGGACTTTCGCAAACTATCTGTGAAGAAAAAGATGTTATGGTTAAAGATAGCTTCGGAGGTCAACAAGAAATCCAATGGACATTATTCTGGCGCTCAATGTGAGCACAAATGGAGAAAAAAAACTAAAGTGTTAAGAGACACTATGGATCATAACTAAACATCGGACAATGAAAGAAAAGAGTGTCCTTTCTTTCAAGAGCTGCAGGAGACATACGGATATAGGTCAAATGTATGTTGGGAGCTCAGTCTTCCAAGGAGTCATAAGTAGAAACTGAAGAAGATTCGAGCTCACAAACAGATGGTATGCATGCTCCAAGTTCTTCATAAAAAAGGATGAAGAAGAATCGCAAAGATGCAGTTATAGAGATGCTTAATGAAATGCATGAAGACATGAAGCAGGAAAATAAACAGTTAATGGAAGTTTTGGCGAAACAACATGAAGACTGTATGGCAAATGAAACAAGTGATGTGTTTGTTAAACACTATGCCCCCCATATATTTGACCTTTGACCTTGAAGGCTGTAAACTTCTTAAGGAAAATGTATGTATGTGATACGTGTACAAGGGACTATACGTCAAAGAACAGTTTGGCACGACATGTAAAAGAAAGACAAGTGGACATTATGCTTATTATCCTTGTGGTGTAAACGGATGCAAGTCGAAATTCATACGCAAGACTTATGTGATAACTCATTTAAGAAAAGTGCACTAGTTCGAAAGAGATTTGGCAAAAACCATTGTCAAACGATAAGAACATTGTAATTTTAAGGGAAGCTTGAATCATGCCCTTAGGGACAGGTTTGTGTGTGGGCTTAAGACTGAAACTATTCAGAAAAGGTTGTTAACAGAGGCAGAGCTTACTTATGACCAGGCAGTGACAATTGCACTTTCAATGGAATCAGCACATAAAGATATTGAATTGCATGGCAAGTCCGAGCAGGTAAACAAGCTGCGTACAATGAACAGGCCAAAGGAGAAATTGAAAACTACTCAAAAACCAAAGCCAGTGGTTAAAGATGTTACCAAACAAGGTACACATTTAAAGTGTTGCCATTGCAACAGAAAAAACCATGCAGCAATTGAATGTAGGTTCAAAAATACCAGTTGCTATAATTGACGACCGAAGGGTCACATAGTTCCAACATATCCGAGGAAGGATAAGGCGAATATCCATCAAGTAGACTATGATACTGATGAATGTTTATTTTGTATTAACAAGTCTGGACCAAAAACAAGTAGCAATAACATCTGGGTTATTCCTGAAATTAATGGGAAATGTATTAAAAGGGAACTAGACACAGGGTCTGGTGTCTCAGTAATGTCGCAGCATGACGCTAAAACAATGTTTCTCAAGAAACTTCTCATGCCAACAACCATGAAGCTAAAAAACATACAGCGGTGAAGTAATCGTTCCAGTTGGGGTGATGAAATGCAAAGTAGAAATGAACAAGCAAAGACATTTTTTTGGACATGCATGTTGTTGAGAACGACAGTAAACCATTGTTCAGAAGATCATGGCTTAAGGAGTTTAAACTGGATTGGCCATGTATTTAAAGTCTACAGTTACAGGGTATGCCTACAGTTGTAACACTGAACAAGAAATATAAAGGTGTGTTCAGCAAAGAACTTTTAACAATGAAGGGTGTTAAAGGCACACTTGAAGTTAAAGGAGAATGCTAAGCCAAAGTTTGTAAAAGCAAGGAATGTACCATTTGCTTTGAAACTTAAAATTGAAAAGGAACTCGACAACCTAGTGAATGATGGAGTACTTGAGAGACTAAACCATAATTGGGCTACTCCGATTGTACCAGTGCGGAAGTCTAATGGCGACATTAGAATTTGTGGAGATTTTAAGGTGACGGTTAAACCTGAACTTGCAGTGGATCAATATCCACTACCGCGTATTGAAGAGATATTTGGTTCCTTAGGCGGTCGATGATGAAAGCAAGGAAATGCTAACTATAAACATACACAAAGGCTTGTACACATACAATAGGCTAGTTTTGGGGATTTCGTCAGCTCCAGCAATCTTTCAACATACTATTGAACAAGTCATGATTGATATTCCAGGGGTACAGATCATTCTAGACGATATGATCATCACAGGTGAAAATGACACAGCTCATCTTCAGAATCTTGAGAAGGTTCTACAAAGATTTGACAAATACAACCTCACAGTGAATCCTGAAACATGTAAATTCTTTCAGGAGAAAATTGAGTTTTGTGGACATGAAATTGACAAGAATGGCCTTCACGAAACACAGGATAAAATCAAGGCAATCGTGGATGCTCCTGAAATAAAACATGATCCATCTTAGGTCTCGTCAAGTTTTATGCACGATTTCAGCAAAATTTCTCTGCAGTACTATACCCTCTTCATCAGCTGCTGAAAAAAATGTAGATAAGACATTACAGCTCTGTCCGTTTTAACGAGATGTAAAGGGTTCGAATAAAATATAGTTATTTCCGTATTTAAAACAAGAGGGCCAAGATGGCCATAGATCGCTCACCTGTGAAATGAGCTTGCCCAGTGGCATGATTTGAACAATCTTTGTCACATATCAAATATCAAAGCTGCGTGCTTTGTGATTAGATATAAACAAGGTTTTTCCAACTTTGACCTGGTTTATGTTTTTCAACCGACTGGTACCACTTTTGAACTCAACCAACATATCATTAAGACAAACATTTTGACAAAGATACATGAAGATTGGGCATGAAATGTGGCTTCTACAGTGTTTACAAGGTTTTTCTTTTTTTTTGACCTAGTGACCTTGTTTTTGACCCAGTTTCGAACTCGATCAAGGTATCATTAGGACAAATGTTCTGACCAAGTTTCATGAAGATCGGACAAGAAATGTGGCCTCTAGAGTGTTCACAAACCAAATGTGGACAACGGACGGACGGACAAAGACCGATCTTAAAAGCTCACCTGAGCAATCAGGTGAGCTAACAAAACAATTGAAAACCAAATATTTTCAAAGTACATTGTAATATTGCTTTGAAACCGTTTGTACACTTGTTTACCGTCGTGATTCAAATTATGAAGCCATTATTTGACATTGTTTTAATATTTTGCTTTATATTTGTTAACAATTATGACCCCAAACTTACCACGCTTTTTCGAATTAGAATAGCTTTATCATACTATCAAGCACTGAGAATAGTTTAGCACACTGTCCTTCGACATCTCCTGTGTCATAATACAAACCTTTGGTGCTATTTTTTTTTATATTCTATCTTGCTGAAATTTGCGATGAGTGGCGTAGATAGTGATGAACTGATGCCTGGTGAAATAGTTTTTTCCCTTAACAACGACACATGTGTAGATGATTCAGAGGATGCACGTGTCGGCGTAGGATCATGTGATAATACAGTTTTCATTGATGCTGACACCATATGTGGAGTTCAGAAACAAGTTGGTGAGCGTGTCGAGGTAGGATCATTAGATACAGATACAGTTCAGAAGCAAGTTGGTGAGCGTGTCGACGTAGGATCAGGTGATAATACAGTTTCCGTTGACTGTGACGGTTCGCGTGTAGACTCTGGTTTGAAATGCGATATATGTGGCCATGTTTTTAAGAGAAAACACGACTTCTCCAGACATCTTAATCAACATTATCCCCAGACGGGAGAATATTGTTCGATAGGCGATAAGTATTTCAGTCCTCTTAAAATTCACATGCAAAGGCATAAAGAGCGAAAAAAGTACGCATGTAACAGACGTCAAACTGGTACATGCCGGTTGACGGTCGCCTGGAGATGCGCTGGTATCATCTTCAGCACCGAGAGGAAAGTGTTGTATGTATGAATACACCTACAAGTATAGTTGCTTGTAACCTTTATTAATAACCGGTTTTACCACTGTACAATGTTCGATTGAACTGAAAACAACTAGCATGGTTTGAAATTTTTGAAGAAAGAAAATAAAAGAATTAACTGTATGTAACACGAGTTTTGTTATTTATAACACAAGACATAGCTCAACCCCAATATGGTGGAGAATACGCAACAGTTCTAGTGACATCTTGACACTATACGTTAACATGTTAAGATAAATCACAGGCGCTCGATGCTAAATCACAGGCGCTCGATGCGCCTGTGAGATAAATGCCACGACAGCAGCAGCAAAAATGTTAGGTGACAATAATGCAAATGCTAGAAAATCGCCGTTTGTCACGAGGTGACTATGCCTACATAACTGACGTATCCAAAGGTCCAGCTAAAAAGCTACAGAAACAGTACCGTGGTCCGTATGTTGTTAAGTGTGTTAAGAGCAACCATCTGGTTACCCTTGAAGATCCGAATACAGAAGTTTTGCTCGAAAGTGTGCACATTGATCAGCTGAAAATAGCTTATGTTAGACAACCAACTCCTGTGAATTATTTTAAAGTCAATACAAAAGCTCCTTCAAAAACATTTGCTACAGTGTCAGTGCAGACAGACAAGGATACACTTGTAAACAGTCTTTCTGAACAAAAACCACAAGCACTAAAGGACAGGCCACAGAGAATAATTACAAAACCACTTCGCTACAGGGACTCGGATCATTTTGATCCTAATCAGCTGGATGAAAATTCATCAGGAATGGATGGATACCACAAGATTAACTGGGTATTAGCTCAACGCCATGGTCCGGACGGTGTTCAATATTTGGTTCAAATTGCGGGTGAACCTGCACAAAATGCTATTTGGGTGTCTCGTTCAAATTTCAATGCTAAAGCTCAAAAGCTTATTTCAAACAGACCGCCACCTTTTATGTATTGACATTGTGATTGAATACCTACCAGTATTATTTTATTAACACTAGTCTTTATAGTTTGTCACGTTTGTTGATATGTAACCAGTTTTGTGCTTAGGAAATGTGTACATGTATAAAGTTTCAAAATGCTGTTTTGTTTTAGCGATATGTATCATATTTGTGCCATTTGTTTAAATGTATACTGTTAACATGCTGATAAAATGGCCAATAGTAAAGACATCTGCATTGATGAAGTCATACGGTATTGCATTTATGTTTTTTTATAGTGCCTTTGTATAATGCTTTGTTAATAATCATTTTGTTGGTTTCATGCTCTAGAGAGCAAATTATTGGGTTGTTTAACAGTTCGTTGCAGAACATGCCCTGGTTCAAATTTGGGTATGATATTTGTATTAATGTCTGTGTGACATCACCTTTTACCGACAATGTATGGGTAGTTACAGGCTGATGTGGATGTTGATTAATAGGTAACTTAGTTTATGTTGATGCCAACTTCTTGTAATTGTGTTTCATTGTTTCATAACTTGTTATGTTTCTTGCATGTTTAGCATGCAACAGTGTTCCCACATGCTTTTATTGTGCAAGAGACATGATTTAATGTTTAACCCAATGTTTCACCTTGCTAGTAGAATGGTTGCGACAAATTGATTATATAAACCATGTAATTTCATTTAATATGGTACGTGTTATATGTCAAGAATAGTATTTTATATCTTTGACTATTTGACAATGTTCATGAACTGTTTGGTTATGATAATTCATGTTAGACAAGTACAGAACAGAACAGAACAGAATAGTTTATTTTTGACTTAAGCATGTGAAGCTCATCTATTAACATACATATAAATAACAGCATGCGTTGAAGTACACCCAAAAACACACATCATTTTAAAGCATAAATAATCTAAATAAACACGAAATAAACATATTTCGTGAACATATTTCGTGAGAATGGTACATGGATGGGTTTAATACACAGTGGTCACACAATGTTATGCATATAGGTTTACAAATATAGGTATAATAACATATTTCTGACCTTATTTTTTTTGTAAAAATGTATTTCTATTTAACGCTACATATATATGACATTTTCTCTTATTTTTAAGCATGTTAAACAATACATGGCTAGCATTTTAATACAGTTTTGTTTGAGCTATTAAGTAGTTTAATAAACTTGAACATATTTGGCCGGATTCTATAATATTTCGGAATTATTGCATTCCTAACATCATTATAATAAGGTCATTTAAGAACAAAGTGAAATTCATCCTCGATGTCATTTAGGTTACATAATATACATTTGCGCTGATCTCTGTCAATATTCTGGTGTCTGCCCGTTTTTATGGATAAATTGTGAGAGGACAAACGTAATTCTATTTCGTAATATCACTGTCAGTCTTAAATGAGATTGTGCGGCGCATGCGCAGATCAGTGGACGTCGTTTGCAGTGTTAATCAGGCGTAAATTTGCTAAGAAGAATTTCATCGTTTTCTAGGATTTACGTGTTATTTTAATAAACTTTTAATTATAAAATACTCCTGTCGGGAGTTTTTTCTCCTTTAGAGAGAATTTATATCGACCAATCTATCGGATTCGGTCGGAAACCGCAGTTTTCGACAGTGGTTTACTCGCCACGTGCGAAATACAAAAACAAGATGGCGGACGGCAAAGAGGCCGCGAAGCAAATTTCAGTTAAAGACAAAGCTAAACTTTTTGAAAAGAAACAAGATGTGTTTGTGAAACACTATGTC
This sequence comes from Dreissena rostriformis, assembly GCA_007657795.1. Lineage (NCBI taxonomy): Eukaryota > Metazoa > Mollusca > Bivalvia > Myida > Dreissenidae > Dreissena > Dreissena rostriformis. The sequence continues at coordinate 26,199 of VMBQ01006097.1, read as the reverse complement.
CCCTATTGCGATTTTGACTCGTATATTTGACCTTTGACCTTGAAGGATGGCCTTGACATTGACCTTACACCACTCAAGATGTGCAGGTCCATGAGATACACATGCATGCCAAATACCAAGTTGCTATGTTGAATATTGCAGAAGTTATGGCCAAAAAGGAGCGATTTTGACCCATATAATTGACCTTTGACCTTGAAGGATGACCTTGACCTTTCACCACTCAAAATGTGCAGCTCCATTAGATACACATGCATGCCAAGTATCAAGTTGCTATGTTGAATATTGCAAAAGTTATGGCCAATGTTAAAGTTGGCGCAAACAGACCAACCAACCAACAGACCAACAGACAGACAGGGCAAAAACAATATGTCCCCCAGTATATACTGGGGGACATAAAAAGTGCCATCGAAACCAGTGTCGGAGACGCTTGATACTTCCAAATGTCAGGACTCGGCAATACAGGACTCGCCGAACGTTGAAATGTTAGCGATTCTAAAAAGTATGCAAGACTCTATAATCAAGCAAAGCGAAAAAATGAATGACTTAGGAGCACGACTTGAAAAAGTCGAATCGCATAACGTTGACACGTATGATGATGGCTGCGGTTATTACGAAGAGGGTGAGTGCTTCGAGTATGATGATATAGAAGAAATCCAGCCTGTCGGGCATGGCTCAGAAACTCAAAACTCGCGAAAGCGACCTGCTGACGAAGCAAGCCACAGCAGATTTGAGTCCATGGCAAAAAAGTTTCGGTCGACGGAAACAGTTGATAAGGATATCGATCAGACATTAGCTGACAATATCAATGATCTTTTCCATAACGGAATCGATGACGATCGGTACGATGACTTGATCAAAGATGAGAAACTTGCAAGGCCAGGAAATTGTGAAGGCCTTTCAGTGGTTAAGACAAATAGGCTTATTTGGGATGCCATCTCACACAACGCTAGGTTGACAGACAAAAAACTTCAAAACATCGAAATATCGGTGATTAAAGCAGCTACTATTTTAGCTAAAACAGTGAATGAAATGGCGTGTCTAGAACAGGGGTCTGCAAAGATGAACCCCCTTGTTGACCAATGCAACAATGCCTTAGCCCTTTTGGGGCACACCAACCGACAGATAAATCTCACAAGGAGAGATCTCCTCAGGCCAGAACTGCGTAGTGACTATGCTCATCTTTGCAATCACTCTTTGCCATTCACTTCCGAGCTGTTCGGTGACGATGTAGGCAAACAAGCAAAAGAGATCGAAGATTCTAACAGAATCTGTAATCGTGTTCAGAGAGGCGGTTACGGAGGTAGTTTCAGAAGACCTGGTTTCCGAATGCGGTCACGGGCAAGCCCACGGGGTTATACGAGGGGACGTGGTTCCTATGCATCACATGGACCTAATCCATCGTTCTCCAGCCCGCCAAAAAACGTGATGAGACGGGGGCAGAGTCGCCCTCCACGTCAGTAACAAATCAGGTCAGTGAATCAAAATTTGAAGCCGGAAGGCTTAAATATTTTGTAGATGAATGGCGCAAGCTCACTAGCGATCCCATTATTCTTGATATGGTTGAAAATTTTCATGTTGTTTTTCATGAGCAATTTTATAATACAAAAAATGAATATTGCAATCAAATACCATTTAACACTCGTGATTCAGAGATCATTGACACTGAAATTCAGAAACTTATGAATCTTGGGGTAATAGTAAAGGCTGTGTATGAGCCAGGACAATTTGTTTCACCAATTTTTATCAGACCAAAGAAGAATGGTGAGCATAGAATGATTTTAAATTTGAAAAAATTAAATGAGTTTATTCCTTATCACCATTTTAAAATGGATACTTTCGAGAAAGCCTTGAATTTAATCACAAAAGACACATACATGGGATCTATTGACTTGCGCCATGCATACTACTCTATTGGTATTGCCCCAGAACAGCAGAAATACTTTAGATTTGTTTGGAAAGGTCAACTTTTTCAATTCACAGCCTGTCCCAACGGGCTAGCATGCATGCCAAGATTATTTACAAAGCTACTCAAGCCAGTATATGCTAAACTTCGCAGTCAAGGATATATCAATAGTGGATTTATTGATGATAGTATTCTTTGTGGGGATACATACCAGCTGTGCTGTGAAAACATTTTTCATACAGAAGACCTCATGTCCAGAGTTGGGTTTATCATAAATCTCGAAAAATCTGTTAGAATTCCCACCAAGAGGCTGGTGTTCTTGGGCAATATCATAGACTCTGAGCAAATGAAAGTGTTTTTGCCCCAAAATAAAATTGATCAAATAGTTTTGGAATGTACGCAGTTGTATTATGCAAAGCAGGCAAAAATTANATAAATACGTTAAGAAAGAACGATTAGTAATGCTTATATATATGAGAAAGAAATTGTTCAAACAGTGTAAAAATTAAGTATCTTATACCCTTGCGCTTTCCACAATACGTCTTCTTCAGGGGTGTAAACAGATATACACAAGTGTATATCTGTATACACCCCTGTAGAAGACGTATAATATATAGAATATATAGTATAATGAAAACAATCACATATTATGATTGTTCACTATTTCTTCAACAACAATAACACCTTTGTGAATTACAGAATCGCAAACACCAACAAGGACAGTACACACAATAAAACACGCGTTACAGAATATTCAAAACATTTGTCCCAATATTTAGACTGTACTACAACAACAGCTTCTACAATGACTTATTTTACTATTGCTACTAGTAGTTCTAAGTATAATACTAATTTTACGTATATTAAAACAATAGCAACACCAACAGCAACTACTACTAGTACTGTTTAAGTATAGATAAGTGATGTGTAACGTTATCTTATCTTACTAGTTTTTTGGAAGAAGCTCAGTGATATCATTGACATTATATATTATTTTGGTATAAAAAGTAATGGGAACAAGTATTCCCAACACGCTAGGGAACATAAATTAAACGAATGTTGCAGGGAATTCAAATGTGTTCCATAACCATGATAATCCGTTTACATTGGTTTTATCAAATTAACCAGTTATTGAATGAGTTGTGTGGGTTGTTTAGAGTTAGGAATAAGTTAGGGCTGAGACAGGAATTATCATGCTGTTTTATGGCCAATTTTGACCTTTAATCCCTAATTGTGACCTTGACCTTTCAGGTAGGGAGACGGGTGCTACATGTGACACGTCGTCTTATGATGGTGGATATTTGATCAAAGTTATTTAAAAATCTATCAATAAATGGCAAAGTTATGGCTGATACAGTAAAATTCACACGTGCAGATGTCCAGACAGATGGTGTGACTACTATATATTCCCCCTTCTTCGAAAGGGGGCATACAATTAATTGAACCTCGAATACCACAAGCACACATGATACACATAGGTAAATTGGACTATCATGAATAACATTGTAGTCAAAGGGGATTTACTGGGCCAATCCTTTATTCAAAATTAATAAGAGTTGTCTGACAATTCACATTAGCTTTATGTGTGTCTATATTGGAAACATGTTTTTTTCTAAGATTTGACCTAGTTTGTGAACGCATGTGATCTAGATTGGAACTCAGTATATAATGAAAATAAACATTCTGATCAGGTTTCATCAAGATTGAGTCCTCATTGCTGCCTCTAGAGTGGCCAAAACGTTTTTCTAACATTTGACCTGGTGACCTTGTTTTTGGACGTTCATGACCCAGACTATAACTCAGCCTAGAAATGTCAAGATTTACATTCTGACCAAGTTTCATCGAGATTTAGTCATTACTGTAGCTTCTAGAGTGGTGACGAGTTTTATTTGTTACTAAGATTTGATTTCCTGAGCTAGTTTGTGGACGCATGTTACACAGATTTCAACGCAGCCTAGATATTGTCAAAATAAAGATTATTAACGAGTTATTTTTTTAAAAAGGGGTACAAAATGTGGCCTGTATAGTGGTAACAAGGTTTTTATAACATTTGATATAGTCCAAATAAAAAGTCTGCCCAAGTTTCATCACGATTGGATAAATAATGTGGCCTCTGGAGTGCTAACGAGCTTACAGTTGACGACTCATTGCACTCATTGAAAACAGACGCCTGTTCATAATAGCTCCGCTTGAGCGCTTCGTGCTCAGGTGAGCTACACAATGGAACAATGGCAATAAAAAAGGGATTACATATAAGCATGATGCTGTCCATTAATGACATGTGTTATATGAAAACACTATCAAGGAATTTGATGCATCCATTCTTTAATCTAATGAATTGCTAATGCTTTTGAAATGTGTGTAAACAAAGACTAGATTGTTATTATACAATATGGTTAACCAGGCCCTCATGAATATTATGTTGCAGTCCGCTGAAAATCGTAGCCGATAATAACTGGTTCTTGCCTATTTCGATATTCAAAATTGACTTTTCTAAGTGAGTTCATATTTAAGAAATATGTGTACATGGATTGTTTGAGCATCATTATGTGTAAAAATCGACATTGACACCACCCTTTTCTCATATAATAACCATTTAAATAACGATACGGTTTTTTGGAGTAGAACCACTAGACGATGAGTGGATACAATTGCAAATAAGGTATCACTATGACATGTTCAATACACTGGGACAAAACAATCAATATAAATAATATATTTAAAAATACATAAGACTACAATGTAAGCCATAAAAACAATTGACATATAATAATGGTTAATCATGTAAAAGTATAAAACAAGTTTAAATGTTCATTGGTTAACGACAGCAATATTGAGAACAAGTTACGTTTTACCTTTTATTTGGGGTTCCTTTAATTCATCTGATCCAATGTCTGTTTCATTCATGTCTGCGGATGAACACTTGGGAACTAAAAAGTAGACATTGTATTATTAACATACTAATTTATGTATTTATGTCGAATATTTAAAATCATTATTTTTTTGCTATTGAGAGGAGTTATGAGAATTATATTAAGTTAATTCATCCATCACGTGTTGACAACAAACATACTCATTACGCCTAAATCAGTTACTCGTTGATAATTGTGAACAATATATTAATAAATGTAATGATAGAATTATAAATTATCTGCGTAAGGTTTGAGTTTTATGCAGTTTATTTAAGCAAAAAAGGTTTTGAATATCTTTATATTTGGTTAAGAGATTATTTTATGTTGCGCAAACATGTTTTGACAGCAAAACATAAAAGTCATGAAAATATCACATTTTGAAACCAAAGAATCAAATTAGAGTTATTTAAGCTATGATCGATATTGAACATAATGATGTTCCAGAACATATATGTGATCGTTCAATATGGTCTAGTGCAATTTGCCATTTGCGAAATGATATTAAACTAATGACTGGATTGTGGGATTTTTTGTTTGTTTAACAGCTTACACTCGTTTAGACATTGTGAACTAGAGCCTGTAGCACAAGGGAAGAAAATGGGAGTAATAAAGTACACACTTTTGGGATAAAAAAAAAGAAATTCCGTACTGGTAAATGTTTTTATGTCCCCCTTGAAGAAGGCACATATAGCAGTCATAGTGTCCGTCAGTCTTTCTGTCTGTTTGTCTGTGTCAAGTATCCTGTCTTATCAATAACTTTGCCAGCTTAAGATGGATTTTGAAAAAAAAACGTGGCACAAATGCCCTTAATCATAAGATTACATGTCTTGTAAAACACCCAAGTTCAAGGTTATAATTAGACACCAAAGGTCATATTTCCTGTGTCAGCCATATTAAAAGTCATAATACATCTGAAATCGCATGAGAGGAGCGCGGGGACCGTATAATCACTGGGCTTCTCAAATTCATCGAGTTCAGTATTTTTCAAATCAATATAGTATTTCTTTATGTTTAAAAAAAGTAAAACAATTAAGCACAGTCTGTTTTAAATTAAACAACATTTTTCATGTCGGAATTCATATTACAGAGCTAGGAAAAAGAACAAACGTGGACAGTGGGGATTAAGAAAACCATTGTATGTTTTCTGATAAGGTATATCAAACTGAGACTGATTTTATGCATTTTAAGAATTTCGAAAACTCTTTGAAAACTAACAAAGATGCAACAGAGGAGATTATCATTGTTCTGAAAGAATCCTAGTGTTTCCGAACAGGGTTAAAAGCTGGGAACATGAACGGCTTAGTGATCATCTTTTTTGAATGCTATGAACACGATACTTATGTTCGGTATGGTGGTGATTAGGCCCACACATTAAATGAACCCCAGACTTACCCATTGTTAGTTCAAAAATGATCCAGATACGAGTTCAGTTATATTGTTTAAAGAGTTTTCCGAAAAGCTCATATTATTTTAAAAGAGAGTATAGCAGGAAGTCAATGAAGATTTTGCTACAATCATTGATACTTCATTTCAAAGGGGTATTTCGGACGAGCGTGTAACCGAAGAAAGTAAAACCTCCATATACCAGTAAATTGTGAGGCTCTTATCAAGACTATAGTCTGTTCAACTCATAAAGCAAAGTCAAAATCTAGTGTAATTAGACTAGAACTATAGAACAAACGAATTGAGTATGTAGATGGCTGCTTGCATTTCGATTAATACTGATCCGTTTATTTGCTCCTTTTTTAAGACAGAAAACAACACAAGTCCAAATAAAAACGTTTGACATATATTTACCTTCGTTTGGTAGTTTCTCATCACAAGACGTAGCTGAAATATAATTTGAATAGACATATTAAAAATACAGGTGCGTTACAAAACGCGCGTCGAAGAAAATTAACAGTGAGAACGATGCAGACGTCAATATGTAAATGTATATCGCGGAAACATTACATAGAGATCAATTCTAATAACAATTTTAATTTCACATTATTTAAATTCACACAATCTTCGTTTTTCACTCTCGTTCAAAGTATCTTTATTATGAAATAATCACATAAATACCATATTACTCTATACAATCAACAATTTGCTGAATTGGGTTACACATGTTTTGGAATAGAAACTAATTAAAACTACAGACTCATAAGCAGAAAATAAATAAATTATATCACGAAGTCCTTAACAGAAATTTTAATGAATTGAGTTGAAATACTGCTGTACATTGAATGATAGCGGATGCGTACACGTGGCATTGAAAACCTCGTTATTCTGTTTGTTTTCAAACCGCATGTTATTACATGTGATTTGCGTACGATGATTTGTGTTTTTGAAGACAGTGATGCCAGTGTTGGAAATAGTGTCTTCAGTGGCAATGATATTCCACACGTATTTTAATAAAAATAAGCAATTGATACTTCGGTTTTGAGACCGATTCATTTTCTTCACATTCAACTATTAATTATGTTATCCTAAACATGATTCGTATACAAACGCTTCTCCCGTATCCAGTGCCAGATAATGGGACAGTAAACGAACCTATTTTTATACGTCCGTCATCGTTGTTAATTTAACATCTGTTAAGCAGTGTTAAATATAATGACATTTATAGATCCTTCATCAGTATGACTATTTCCATATTTTTTGACATGATGTTGGTTTGTTTACAATCATTGTTTGACCTGTTTTAACCAGAACATAAAATATATAATTGCATCTGTCACTCGTATAATAAGTTTTGTACTTTTATATATTTTAATTTTCGTCAAAAGCAACCTTACAATCCGTACCATACGTGTATCTGGACACGTGCCCTTCATTGGGGGTCGAGGAGTGCCCAATTATAAGTGCTCCCTTAAGGACAGCTAGATGCGCGTCTTCTGGAACGATGATTTTCATTGTGGAGAACTTGTTGCGAATGGCTTCTTGAAGGCACGGTGACTCTGAATATCCTCCCACCATCAGGATTGTCTCCACGCCTGATGTGTCAGGCTTTCGTAGCACCAAGGAAAGGTGTTGCAAAATACTGTGAACTGACCCCCTAAAGAACGATCGGAAAATATCGTTGTCCAGCCGAAGTTTTTCGCCAACTAAAGATATCTTAAATATAAAACAGATTCATTTGGTATCTACACAAAATTGCCATAAAACACTTAAAATACGTAACTTAAAAATAAATATATATAATAAATTGGTTCATGCGCTCAAAACATATTAAAACACTTTAAAACATATACACAATTTATACCTTATTCGCATGTGGACAGTTCTGTATAATTTGTTTTAATGTCTGCCCTTTTGCACATAGAAGTTCCAAAATGGCTGATGGACTCCTCATTGTCAGTTTTCTGTCAGATTTTAAATCCGTTTCTCTTTTCTTAACTTCAAACTATCGCAGTAATTCTATATAGTCTTCCCTGTGCTCCTTCTTATATTTGTCGAATATGTCTCTCCCTAAAACAATATCAGACAATATCAGACACACAAGACAACATTGAAATGCACACACCATCATAAAATCAATGCTACTTCTAATGACAATACATTGCAAAACAAGAAAACATAAACCAGCATTTGAATGAAATGTATCACTACCGATCAACTCTGACATAAAGTCCAAAAATGCTTGGTCTACGGCCGTTCCACCACATGCTCCATTTGTTGCTTTGTACAGTTCTTTAAGTTCTCCGCAAACTTCGTGTACAGTGATGTCTATTCTGCAAGCTTTTCAATAAACATTGACCAATAAAAATTCGTTATTGAACACTTATTTACCAGAAAAAATGTCATGTTCAATTGTTTATAAATTTGCTATTAAGTGCAATTAATTGTAATCATAAGTATATGCCAACCTCCTGCATCTAGGACCAAATACTTTTTTCCCGATCGGAATGATTCAATATCGCCATCTATTTGAACTGATACGTGTCTGCAATATATCGACGCCGCTTCTGGTTCCAAAGCAATAGTCAGCTGCTCAGGAGAAATCCTAGCCTTTCAATTTAAACGGTTATAAAATATTACAAAACAGTTTCAACGAAATTATCGATTTCTGTAGCAAGGGGACTTCATGATCATGGAGGTACGAATCACATATAATTGAAAACGGAATATAACGTAAATGCCAAAATAGATAATTAAACTGTTGCGACCAAAGTTAAAGAACTTGAAATAAGTTTTGCAAGTTTTTAATTATTATTTTGATTAATTTTCTAGTTCAACATGTTGTTGAAAATATGTGAAATTCAGAATTGCAATATGTTATATTGCATACCGACGGAAAATACGGTTTATATAATTATATCAGAAATAGTAAAAGCAACCGAGGGTCTACTCGAATTATGGTGACCGACCAGTCAGAATTGACCGAATCCAACGTCACACAACAAGCGCTGAGCGGGAACCGACACCAAATGGTACCCGCTGGCTTAGGACACTGCATAGGTGTATAGGCCCGCTAAACTTACATTTGGGAATTTCCCTAATTAGCAGATCTTGAACGTTAGTATACGCTGAGAAAAAGCATAATCATGTATGGTATAATGTATGTCAATACGTATTTATTAAAACACGTATATGGATAAGTTCAGTATTTTATAAACGGACTGTGAAATATGTATTTTTATAATTATAAAACGCTGCCCCATGACACATGTCGCGGACGCGGGAAACCCATTACAAGAAGTGTAAAATCGTTACGGATGAAATTTGCATGAAACGCCGCCGTGCGCATGCGCCTTGTTGATAACGGTTCTAATTTGTTGCAAAGTTTTCATTGAAGTTAGAGTTATTTGAAGGCGACAATTCGAACCTTGCGAAGACCGTATATAGTATTGTTTTTTAGGTAAGTATATATGTGAGCAGTGGGCATTTGTACAGTTGTCTATATTTCGGGATTATATGTTTCTTCATTCATTGAAGGAATACATTCAATACCTCTTGAGCAGCAAATCTCATTAACTGTTTCGCTGAATCGTCCCATATGGCAGGAACAGTGAGCACCCAATGTATGTCGCCTTGATCAAGCCCACCTTTCGGACCTTGACACAAATTAATTAGGCCGTCCATTATGAATCTAAAATGTATTTGCAAATAAATGAATACAAGATTTTGTTAGTTGCTGTTAATTCCGACGTTCGTATTATATCTATATTTGTTATGTTGTCAATACATTTAAAATAAGTATTTGACCCTGTAATCGTGATTAAATAAAATGTATTGTTTTTAGTGAACTGCATTATTCACGGTCTAAGATAAAGCGTCAGACATAAATTATACGTTTAAGAACTAACCATATAAAGTGACGTATTTGTTTTGCTTATGCAAGGTTTATAAATTGAAGTTATAATGTATGCCCTTTTAATGTTATTTAAAAAAAAAACGATTTATTGTTGAATAGCAACTTATGCAATATACGTATAGCGTTATGATTGACACGATTATTAATGCTTGTTAATGTACGAACCTAATTGACAAGGAGAACACTGTTCGCGCTGGAAGACGTTTTCCGCATTCGTCATCCAGCATTGTGTCCTTTTTAATGGGCTGAAACAGTATAAAATTACTATGAAATTATAATTAACATAATGCTATTAGTAACATAAAATATTAATTTCTACAATATAGTATTGATGAAATGCTTTATACAGTGCCCAACTGTAAAACATACGGAATCCGGGTAATACAGTGCTGAATGTTGACTGAATCACGCGAAACAAGAACAATACTCGACCATTTTCAACGACACTCGACGATTAACAACGACATACGCCATTTGAAGATTTGATTTTTGCATTTGTGACGGCACAGTAGCATCAAACATGTAATGACGTTAGTTATGACCGATAGTCCTTGTTCAATGTGGAGTGTGGTACTAGTATGTCGTTAAGATTAGCGTGCAGCGTCATTTGAACGCGATACACGATACTCAACAAACACGCGACAATAAATTACAAAGCTAGGCACTATTTATCGAAAACACTGTGTAATTGTCGAGTATAAGCTTACGCCTATTGATCTTGAAATGCGAAAAAATGGGGCATAACTGTGCACAATTTAGATCACAGTTATAGGTCTTGATACTTGGCTGTGTATAAAGTTTAACTTTAATTCATATACTAGTATACAGTTATTTCATGGATGCGCGGTGAACAGTCAAAACTGTTGTCCCCAGGTATCAGGGATGATTTCGAATCAGGAGCGGGCAACAGTTTAAATATTGACCGGTCAACAGTTCGAAATATTCACCGGTAACAGTTTCAAACATTGCAACATTACTTTTTCGACGAGGAAATAGCAAAAGGTAATTAATAATCATTTATATAAGGCATCCGCTAATAAATCTGCATATTAACTATTATTACCGGATGCCTTATATAAATGATAACGCCAACGAACTGGTAATGCGAATAGATTATTTTCGATGAATAATTGAGCTTCAATCATGAACTTGCGGTAAAAATCTGTATATTTAAATTTATTACCTGGCATATCTTTTAATTGCTAAATTCAATAATTCATTTATCTTTTACGATAAGAGTATTAAAATCGAAATTATATACTAACTCATAATTTTGCAACAATTTTGAACAAGGAGTTCTGCGGTCGGAGTCATATGCCCCCAAAACAGGGCCTTGATTTTCACACTTATTGTGACAGTGACCTTGACCTCTAGTTTAAACCTTTTTATTTTAGCTCGATTGCATCGAAAGCCGTAGGCTTATATAAACGCTCTCGAGTCCGTTTCCTGGGACTAGAACCAGTACTAGAACCTTGACCTTTGACCTAGTGACCCCAATTTCAAGAGGGGTTTTCTAATGTCCAAGGCCAATTTACATGTGAAGTATCAAGTAAATCCGTTCACAATTTATTGATCGAAAACGAACTGGTCTACCGACAAACCGACAGACCGACAGACACACAGACCGACAGACCGACCGACCTTCATCCAGCAAACCAATATACCCCCACTTCTACGACCAATCCAATTACCAAATGCAAAGATGCGAGCTTTTCATCAATTAGGGTTATGTTCACATATTAAAACAAATTGTGCACATTTATAAAAATATAGTCGTTTGCCACTTTTTATTTCAAACAATAAAAGTGTTTTAAATGATTACTAATTAAGTGTATATGTAACACTAAGGTATTGACCCTGGTCGACAATATCGAGCCACATTTTATGGACTATACATGTCCCGCAAATGCAGCCCTTATAAAGTATGCATCACTAAATCTGCGGGTAACATATTAATGAGTAGCCTACCATCTCTGTACGAACACGACAATGATGTGAACTGGTTTATTGATGGAACTATGATTGTAACAGCAAATATAATACGTGAGTATCATAACACAGATTAAGTATACAGTATGTATGCATTTCTAGTTAGAATCACTTTGACGATTTGAAAATCTGCTAATAATGAGCATGTAACTATAACTAAAAAACTATTTACTTAAATGAGGATTGGCGACATAACACTAAACTGGTTCAATATCGAGGATAATGGTCTTTGTAAAATTTCAATCTCCACGCAGAGTTGTCGTTCCATGCTCTCACATACAATCTCTGTCATCACAAGACAATCCTTCCAGATCTGGAAGGATTTTATTTTTTTGTTTAAGTATTATATTATGAAAAATAGTATCATTTTCTTTTATATTTTGAAAATAGTGTATAAGTTTAGGTTCATAAAAAACACACCTAAAATAAACAAAAAGTCAAAATAACAACGGGACAAATATTGCACCACGTGGCTCGGCTATCATCACGTGGTTGGTTATAATGGCAGGGATTTGATCAGACTATGCTGGTTTCAGTCACATCTCTGCGCGGGGGTAGTAGAATGTTAAAATAGATTGGTCCAGTATATATATAAAATGTATTTTTAATAAGTAAAATACAACTTGTAGGGGAAAATTTATTGGCGTACGAAGTGACATCTTACCTTATCACAAAGCATCTTTTTGAATCTGTGAAAGTAGTACCACTTTCTATGGTCTCCCTTTTCGCGAAGCTCTCTGTATTTTGTCTCCGCATCAAATCCAAACGTTTCCACGCTTTTACCATCCGGTTTTATTAAGACGCACGTTGGACCTGTATTTGTTATAATGAGTTTTGCAATTATTAATTCAAATAGCTACATTTTACTTTCACGTTTTTAATATCCTGATAATTTGGATGAATGTAACAACGAACTATTAGGTTAAAGCTATATTACCACACGAAATACTGACGTATTATTAACACTGTAACATTATTTGCTGTTTGTTAGATATGTTCGATCTTTCAAATGACGACTAAAGTTACACAGTTTGTTAAAAAAATACTATGATCAAAGCAGTGTACGGAAACGAAACACGTATAGCCTAATTAGCCCAATTGTTAGACTAACGCCTAATTTATAAAGAATTAGGTCTGCATGTTGGATATCTACACACTCAATTTATCGCATAAAACCTCCATCCAAATTATTTATTCATGAAGTTATTTATCGGAAAACAGTTACTTGACAGTGATGTGGACTTTGATCCAACTGACCCCAAATGCAATTACAGGCGAGGCCTGCATGTAAACTGCCAACATACCTACTTGAAGAAGAATATCCAAACAAATACTCTACGTAGTTAACGGACTGTTCGTTTCTATTTTAGAATCAGTAACCTTGATCATAACCAATTTATCTCAGATTTTATCAAAAGCTATGTATGTATTTTAGCTACATAAAACTGAAGTGGTTGATAATTAACCGTTTTTCTATTTTAGTAAATGAACACCCATATAAGCAACTTTTAAGCATAATGTCAGTGCAATACCTCGATCTTAACTCGACTAATCAACTTTTAATAATAGGGACATTGACCATGATCTTTTATTTTCTCAAAAGCGATTCCAAGTTAGATCTGATGCTTAGATGCCCTACACAATTTCAAGATCTCTATAAGTATACAATTTATTGAGCGTTTGCAATTTTTCTCTTTATAGTAACAATGACCAAGACCTTTACCCGACACGCCCCAACACAATCACGGGCTAGGTATAATGCAAGTCTGCGATGTCCTACGTTTCATTAAGATTGGTCATGAAAACTAAAAGCATTGACTGGATACCATTTCATTGCTGTTTTCTATTTTTAGTAACACTGATATTGACCTTGACCCAAATGGCAGCGAAATAAATGTCATATGATAGTTTATGATAACCGACACCCACAATTTCAGTGCAATGTCTTCATCCAAACTAAAGTTGTTGAACTATTTTCTATATTTAGTAAGTGACCTTGCCTTGACTCGTCACGCTTCTCATATATTCCCAAGCTAGTTTCACATACAAGCTTGTTTTATCTAAAGTTTTTCTATTAAGATTGGTCATTGTTTGCTAAAGTTATAAACCTGTTACGTTGACCGCCCCCCCCCCAGCCACCCGCCCGCCAAACTCCAATGTACTAGCCAGGATTGTGCGCTTTGTTGTAAACCTAGTTTTAAGAATAACAATATAAAAATTAATATCAGTCAAATAAAGCAACGCAGTATTATACAACTTCACCTTTCATTGATGTTAACTTGCTTCCGCTTCCAAACATATATATTTTGGTTGGATCCCTAACGAAATCATGTTTGGTTGAGAATGCCCATCCGGAGTGGGTCGTCCCGAAATCAATGGCAGCCACCAACAGAATAGGTCTTGTGGACTGTAAAATGAAAACATTATTCAAAGCGTCTGTTTATACATCCCCTACCGATGTAAGTTTACCTCCGTCCGTCCGTCTGTCTGACTGTCCTTCAGTCGATCTGGCCGTCTGTCCGTCGGACCCTTGATCATAAAATAACCAAAAAGTGCTTAGGCTATGTTCATAAAACCTTGTATTTGAAAAGAGGGCCCTATGGGAAATATGTACGTTATTTCCGGTTATTTTCGTCAGACTAACATGGAGGTTTTTTATGGTAACGGAAGTAAGTAAAGCTTAAATCTGGATTCTGTGGTGAACGTGTATTTAAAACATACGCATATATTAATTATTTCACACACATTTAAGGTTAAATGACGGTAGTAATATCTACAAATTCAAATTAACAAAACTTTGTGTCCTTATAGTTAAACTCTTAATCACACTTCTAAGGTTATATGTTATGTTGTTATCATATTAGGGTAAAATTTGGAATGCTATTAGTAACACTGTAAGTAACTGATGATGAATGAGATATACATTCTCAGTAATATCGATCTCGTATGGTATGAGATTACTGATAGTGTATATCACATACACCATTAGTTACTAACAGTGTAACGATAATATCTCACCAACTACCTTTACCTTGATGTGTGTAATAGATAATTTTGCTCCTCCACCGAAATTTATGTCAGAACCGGCTTTCCGTATTTTTATTTTTCATTCAAATAATTACGCAATTTTTGACGTATCTCGTGTGACGAAACTCATATGACGAAGCTCACTAGTTTAAGTTAGACTCTTTGAATTTAAAGGACAACAAGTCGGACGTGGATTTGTATTTAACAGTAAAATATTTTTTAGATTAACGAACGAATCCAAAACGTACATCGGATTGTGTGTGTTGTCATGCATAGTTATACATTTCGATGGGAATAAAAATAACTCGTTCCGACAGGATTAAGATTTTGTAAATCGTGTTTTGGGAAGAACGGTTAGCACTCGATTCAAATGTTATTTGAAAAAAAAATAGTCTGGTTTAAAACAAATTTTGAGGAAGGGATGGAAGAACAGAAAATTTAAGTTCATATCGTTGTAACTTTATTGGTATAAGCACTGGATTGAAGTTCTCATTGAGGCAAGCCGGTCGTTTATACTAAATTTAGTTTTTTGTTATGACTCCTGTTAAAACTGAAACAGCATACATAATAGCACAATATAAATGATCAATACGTTTAATCCGTAGAAAATTTAAACTTGCATTGTTTGTTTATAATGCTCACTTTAATTCATAACATCTACGCCATCTATTAACCATTGTGAGTCGTTTAAAACAGTGCGGTATGACTGCGCAAAGATAATTTTATACTGACCGATGTTTGAAATTACAAAACTAACCTTGACTATATGACATTTTATCATCAAATATTGGTACACCTAATTGCGACCGCAATGTTTTGTGTGCAGTTTTGTTTTTCTGATGCAAGTATGTTTTTTGGACGTAGAGAAGATGCAAGGGGAAATTATAAGTTTTAATGATCTGATTTTTTTTTTATAAAACGTTATATTTAAAATCCTTTAAAAAGTCGAATTATTCAGCAAATTAAAGATATAAATAAGCTTTGCAGTGTGTGTTAATAGTCACGAACAGCCGAATGCTGAATGGGTTTTGTCCATTAACAAAAATACGTCTATTAACTTTATGGATAGCATTGGGATATTAATCGTTTATATTCTATATTAAATCTTATCGAGGTGGTTTCATAAAGTGTTCTATAAACACTTAACAAAGTGTTTTATTATCGTTCTCGTGAACTTCTTAATCTTTGAGTGTTGTATCCCGTGTTTACAAAGTGGCACTTGAATCATCTAGAATTGGCCGCAATCGTCTGATTTATAACATCTGAGGTTCGTTTATAAATCTTAATAAATCCGATTCTGTTAACAGAGCTGGATTAAGGCTATACATCATTTACAACATATTGCTGACGTGCAAAGCATAGCGCCGAGATAAATGTTTATCTTTATATTTTACATATAATAAGTAATGGTATATACTATTAATATATCTTGATTAACATTATGAATCTTTGAACATATATTTTGCCAATGTATTGTATATTTGTATTAACAATTGAAGCCTACAAAATACACTTACATTTCAATTAAATATTATGACAGCATGAATTGTATAAAAATTCCGATAATGACAAGAATTTAAATGCTTGATATGCAGAATAAACAATGAGGAAACTGCTTGGCTATTTCTCTCTTTTATTTAAAACCTCCAAATATTTGTCTTTATTAACAATAAACTTTTGCAAACGGTGTCAAAAATATATAATATATAACATAGTAATTATTGAAACTCCAAAAATATAACCAATACAAATGCTTATTAAACCGTTCATTGACGACTATAGAGACGATGCCTATGCAACACAGGACTACGCATACAACATAAAATAAAGTATTAACGCTGCTTTTACCACCTAAGAACAGTGTGGGTTGTTTAATTTAAATGTAATTCCAGTTATACTCACTTACGGGGTATGATTAACTATTACACTTGTTTGAATCAAAACGTATGACATAATTTGGTTTTAGTTTAATAGCATGACATGCGGTAAAGTGTTTTTGTTAAACTTTACAAACACGCAATAAGGACTTGAATTGGATTAGGTAAAAGTCTAATTTTTATCTAGTTCCAACGAAAGGAAACATATTCCGTTTTGTATTTGTTTGCGAGTTTAAGGAAACAATAATTCAACCGCATGTACAGAACTTTTTATCCTGACATGCATTCACTTTTAAATGTTAATGTATATATAAATATAAATATATATATATATATATAATATATGTGTGTGTATTAATGTTAAACAATTTTCATACACAATTTGACATTTATAAAACAGCTTTGATTGGGCAATGAAGTATTGAACCCCAATAATCAATAACGATATATACGTGTTACGTATCTTTCGGTTACCACACGTAACCGAGTGGTTTAAACTTATTAAAATATCCCTTTTCCAGAAGGACATCTAAATTTTCATCCATTTTAAGCCACATACATTGGACTCGTCTACTTGAATGTACCAGCCTTTTTTGTTAACATGGTGGTCATGATCTTATAATTTCTGGCGCTACCACATAAAACACGGTCGATTTACCAATGATGTAGACCAATACGTCAAGTTACAGGTTAAATGTTTGAACGACAAAATTATTTGTTGATAATCAACATTGATCGAGTATAACCGTATGTATATTACATCAATGTCCCATATATAGGTTATCATCATAGCGTGATTTATTTATTTCTGTAAATGGTATGTTATTGTTCGGACATTAATGTTAGCAAACAAGCATTTTATCTTTAACCCACATAAAACTAGCTTTTGACACAGTACTGATGCAGTATGGGACACCTGTGTGTGGCTTGTTTTGTATCACGATATGATTTAACGTACCAAATATCAAAGCTCCATGTATTGTTTCAATGTAGATAATATTTAAAGTATACGTATTTTTCCTTCATTTTCTGAAGATTGAGAGTAATAATTGTGCAAGTAACTTAAACGAGACATAAAAGAAGAATACAAATACATACAATGTAATGAAAAGCGGATTGAGTCAATCAAGTGAACGAAACGAAATTAAACTAATGAACAAAGAAAGTCGCTGTTATTAAAAAACATATTCTGGTGGGATTTTTCGTTTTCCCATGGTATTTTTTGATAATCCCAAGGGATTTTTCTCCCACTTTTTATGAGATACAAATCCCATGGGATTTTCGAAAAAAAAAGATACGTTTGTTTATAATTATTTATCGATTTTAAGTATTGTAAAAGTATTTGCGCTGATTTTCGTTCAATTTTCTATGATAGAAAAAAATCATATTTCTGTTATGGGAGAAAGAAAGCCAAAAGGATTTTTTTCTGATTTGTTGACATTTTTTCATGTAACTTCCAGAAACGCTAAATTTAAACAAACGATGAACAATCTACGCGAGTTTAATGCATGAAATCGTGTTTGTAAAATAAATAAAAAAAAAAAAAATA
>VMBQ01006096.1:43224-61666 GCA_007657795.1 Dreissena rostriformis | reverse complement strand
TTACATGTATAATGTATAATGAAAACGCGATTATAGTCCAAGATACATAACTTCGTCTGATTACCCTCCGAGTGTGAAGAAACACTGGGTCCTTGTTTGATATGGAAATGTATGTGTTTCAGGTTATCATATGATTTCAATTAGATAAGGATAATAAAGCGCTGAAATGATCATATGACTATATGATAATGGTCTATTTGGCTGAACAAACTACTACAAACACAAGCAGTAACTCTGGTCGAAGATCCGAATGATTGTTTATGGCGTTTTTACCGTGTACGCAACTTGAGCGTTCACTGTCTTATCATGAAATACTTAAAAGATTGCAGTGGGAATTCGTTTCGGGGCTGCCAACGATCACATGTTTCCCGAATACAACTGGTTGCTGACTGAGTCGAGGAGCCAAACGAGCTTGACTATATCATTTACATTCAGCAATTACGTTAGGTAATGAGCAAAAACAATATTTTTTATAATTAAATGTCAAGTCTAAATGTTTGGCCAGAAATGTGTGGATGTAAATTCAATTTCTAATTTTCTGTCAATTTAATAGCAATACCCCAAATGGCTAAAATGTAGGAGTATAATTATTTCTGTTCTACCGGGTAATTTGTTTCTACTAGTGAATGAATTCTAGTTTGCGCACCAAATTAACAGCATGTCCTTTTTAGAATAAAAGTAGGATATCTATCTGATTGCGAGATCAGCCCCTTAAATTGTCCATTTAGACTTATGAGACCAATAGAATCATTCAGTTACTGTTTGTTTCCAGCGTGTGACCATATTTTCATGAACCTCATATTTGAACTTACCAACTTTTTTAAGAATTGATAAGTAAAGCAGAGAATTAAACAATAAAAATGTATGGTGGTAAAATAAAACGTGAAATTGATCAAATGTTTAATAAACAACCCTCGTTTTCATATTTTGGTTTACTTCATGGTATACATACGTGTATATAACTGGTGTTTTCAAACATTTTAATCGTATTTAAAAAAAAACATTATGCCTAAAATAGATTCAAACGCATCGTGCTACCGGATTACGATGTGAAACAACACGTTACAATCCGAGATCGCGAAATTACTATCGCATTGTCGCATCGTGACCATGCATCGTGATTTCGCTATTTGGTATCGTATTAACGCGTTCTCGTCCTTGTTACTAAGGGGTCGATAATGCGAAACAACGATAGGCCTTATTAGAAAACATAACTGCATACTGTCACCTCCTATAGTCTCATACATTATCATAGATTCAGCGACCCATTATTTGGAATTTCCAAAAATACATTAATCTTTGCAAATATTATATGTACATAAAGATAAATCGTATTGTGTCATGCAATACTTAATTTTGCGTCATTTCAGTGCCAGAGCTACAATTTCACATAATATCGAAAACAATTATTCAATTTAAGTAATCAAAAGTAAATTACACGGATTAAAGGGAAAATTAAATTGAAAACAATGAATAACAATCAGCAAAAAGAAATTATAAATACTCGATAACTATTCAAGTCCATTCAAATAAGTGATACAATTTGATTAAATAAAAGGATAGAATAATTTCTCGTTGTATACAATAATTGTATTTAACTTATAAAAAATCTTATTTTGAACATTGAACGACATACATCAGTTCTCAAAAGCCGCCATCATGTTGATATGAGGGTATACACAGACACAACATGTAGGACAATGCACGCCAGGAGATCATAATGTTGTACACTTAGACCCTTGAATAGTTCGATGCACCATCGACACCATCGAAATTCTCTCGCGCCCATTAAAGAAACTTATTCTTCCGCGCCCATATGTGCGGTACCCATAACCACCTTAGATAATGTGCATTGATCAAATATTTATATAAAATTTGTCAATACCTTATAATAAGTTGTGTTATTGAACTGGGTTTTTGCTAATGTTAATGACGACATGCCTACGATACGATCATTAAATAATTACAAGCCTGTCAGAATACCGTCGCTTAAATTCAAGTTCGAAACGTTTTAACATGGACGCATTTCAAAAGAGTTGAATGACGTATGTTCAATTCAAAGGGGTATACAATGACAGCCTTAAGTTGTATTTGGACCTAAGAATGAATAATAACAATAACCCGTTGAAGAATCAGATTCATACTACGTACACGACATTACGTAAGGCGTATAAATATGTTTTTTGGAATCCCCACAAAATAATCAAAGTGCACAGGTAAGTTTCACATGAAACTTATTTTCAATAACAATAATAAATATAGGTAGCGATCATGCTTAGTTCTCGCTGTTCTTTGAATGTCAAGCCAATCAATCCTTTTACTCTTGGTGGAGTGGAAATTATGGAATACGATAATTTACAGTTGCTTAATGTGCTCCTGAAATTTTAAAAATAAATTATGTTCATTTTTAAAGCTCTTGTTCTTCACAAATACAAACTAAAGTCTCATTTAAGCTGGTTTCCTAAAGAGTTAGCAAAGCAGATGATTGCTTCCAAAAACTTTGTATATGCCCTACTCGATCTCTAAATGTCGATGGGCAGTAAAGTAACAATTAAACATCGTAAATCGTAATGTGAATCGACCTATATCCTTACTCACGCGTTCACCATGCACAAAGTCTCGAGGGATCAATTCGTAAACGGCTCGTTTTGTTAATGTCGGCGCTAGAAATATAAATGGGCGAATGTTGTGCGTACATCGATATTTATATGCATAAAACATTGACCTTAGACTCTGCACCCACTTTACTTTCGATAATAGTTGAATAATGAGCCTTACTGAGTTGAATATACATAATAAGTCAGGGATTTTTCGATATAGCTATACATTCTATGTTCCAATTGAATTTCGTGCGCTGCTAACTAATTCAACTGTATATTTCCCTCATATGCAGAAGTGTCTGTTGTTATTGAGTCCTGCGTACATGAGTCCTTATTAACATTTTTGTATCTGAAACATATATGTACTAAATCATTGTTAGTGTCTTCACATTATTTGACAGACCAACCGCATATGTTTATTTTAGTGCAATGACGTCGTTCATATCAAATTATTTCAGGGCAGTATACAGCTTTTATTATTTATTAACATGTTTTGTCAAATTGAAGGTTAGTCTTGTTTAATCATGTGATATATATGATATTTATATCGCTTTTAATACGATACAAAGTCTTTAAACGCATGTTCTACAATGGCCTGTGTAATATGCTTCTGTTTTCGATTTTCATAAGAGATGAACAATTAGATACCCTTATCCTCAAAGCATCCATCGATCCTAAAATGTGTTAATGTGCATTAAAATGTTCGTTACCTTGTTTGAAACCAAAAAAATGAGGACTTTGATATATAGTATGTAGTAACCTTAATGACGATACAAAGATTTTAAGAAAAACATGAGAAAAAAAAACAAGAGAATAATAACAATTGTCCATATAAAGTGCTTTGGTTTACGTTTGTGGATCTGAAGAATTAACCTTTCAGATTGGTATTTCATTTCGCAGGTTCTGTGACATAAAACGTCATCGGAAATTATAACATTGGGTCAAATCATTCCCCCAATCAAATGATCAGATTGGCACAATTCATAAATAAACAATAATATTATCCCTTCAAATGTTTGCTTAAACTGCCTCCCGAACAAGGCAGTATTGTGTTATCTTGATTACTTTACTTGAAAAGACAAGTGATTTAAGTGTTAGCGCCAAATGCCCCCGAAGTATTGTTTTGACAAAAAATAGTGATTTTGAGGATTTATTTATTTAAAAATGATTTCAACATTATCTATTGAAACATTTATTTTCATTACAATCAATTAAATACAAACAGTTACATATTGCCCAATCAAATTAAAGAAAGGGCAATATATCCACATTATCATGATGAGAGATGTATATAATTCGTATAATCTTCGCTTACTCACATTTTTTTCTGTGAATCTAAGATCTAGGAAGTTTCATCTTAATATTTTCAACTGTAATGGAATAATTGATTGCACAAAGAAATCTACAAAGGGCAATAATTCTGTTATTATTGAAGAAAGGTCAATCAGATTTCTTCTATGCACTTCATCTCAAACTCCTTTATCATTATATTAGTTTCATTTGATTTTATTTTTTAAGACTTTTTATATTATGCTTTAGACAAGTTAATTACATTTCTTAATTTCGTTCTGCAACAAAACAATTAGCAGAAGGCACAACTCCAAAAATACAATTAAAGAGTTATGGTGCGTGTGATGTCCTTTTCGTCTAAATGTTCTCTTTCAATTTATGGAGGTTTATTTTACAACCGTCAAAATTTATATATTTATGCTTGACACTTGAACCCATTAAAATATACAAAGGGCAATAATTAAATAATTATAGTCTTTGTACAAGCCTTTTTCCCTTAAAGCCATCTGACATTAAGTGAATGTTCATTTTAATAACCTCAAATACCTTGAAGAGTTATGCTCCACACAATAATCTGACTGTAAACAAGCAAATGTCAATAACTCAACTTATGGATAAATATTGATAAGAGAGTTAAGGTACTCAGCACTTCTGCTCATTGTTTATGAAATACCTTCAATTATAAGTGAGTCATGTTTCGCGGAAGAACATTTACTAGAAGCTGCAACAGCTCTGTAAATCCTGAAGAGAGAGTTGTGGTTGTTGCACCCTAAATAAAGAGTTTGTATTGAATCCTATTAATACATTTCGATCAAGAAGCGAAGTCAGACCGAAGGAAAAATACAATCTAAACAATATACATATTACAATCTTGTCCGAAACAGATTTAATTATATGTACAATAGAAATACAACATATTAAGCCTTTTATAGGGTCTGCAGTCATGTCCTATAGTTCTTTAATGTTTTAACCGATGCCTTGGCTCTAAAAGTATATGCCTATTACATGTATCTCGTGTGTCACTTGTCTTCCAAAAATTAGTTTCATATGAAACTAAAAGTTTGTTCCATATGAAAATAATAGTTAGTTTCATATGAAACTAAAACTACTTGTATTCGTATTTTTTCTTTGGGGATTCCAACAAGAATATTTATATCCCTATCGTAAAGACTGTACATGTAATGAATTGAAGTCTTACAGAGGCACAATTATTGATTTAAAACCACTCTTTGTGAAACTATTTACATAAATAGTGCCATTAAAAAAGATATTGTCAATAGAAATGCAAGGCGGAATGGAAATAAATCATTGCATTCATTTATTTATTGTCAATACATTTTACGGAATAAGGCTTCGCATCTATCCTGAGAGAAGTGCAATTGCAAAGCGCAAAATAAAACAGGTACGTTTAAAAGCGACACCTGTTGACACACGGTTCATGTACATTAATCCAGAGTCCAGGCCCAGAACAAATTAACAACATTCACTTTTGATAGATAATATATATGAATACTCGCTGCTCAGTAGGAATTTTATCATCAAAACAATCGATTCCAATGTTTCGTAGCATAAAGCGCAATATCTACCTCGGGACCAAATGCCACTAGGCTCGATTTCGAGTTGCTGCACTCATGATAAAAATGAACCAACACATTGACATTGAGTACATGATTAAAATGTACCAGCAATTTTTCGCTAATCGGTATGTAGTTAAACTATTTGACAAATCTACGTTATAACCAGCACAGTTAAAATTGAACGCTTGGGCATTCGCTGATAAAAGGCACGCAATTGCTATCAAATTCTGAAATGATTCTTAAATGATTCACACTCCTACACAGGCAATTTTATCGCGGGACCAAATACCCATAGGCTCGATTTCGAGTTGCTAAGTTATTCTCACATACGTATATTTACATGATTTTGCATTCCTGTATTGACCATTTATATATTCGGGCAAGATCACATGCTCATGCAACGAACATCACTTTAATCAACACATGGTTAAACGTTAAGGTACTGTAAAACAAGGTCAAGTAATAACCAGGTCTATGAGTATGAGTAATGAGTAACAGTTTTGTGTTTTATTAGATGTCAGAGGTTTCCTTGCCTCTAGATCGCTCCCTGGTCAATATTTGCCCTTCATACTCGTAGACCTAGAGACCCTTGCTCATTTAGTAAAAGTGTTTATTGTTCATAATTTATTTAACAATACATTCGGCAGAATGCTGAAAAGAGATTAACTTTCGTTTTCAAATGTTAATGATTGACTACAAAGAAATTGTTAATTATACTTTTTAGATCCATTTCTATAAATATCGCCGTATTTCAAGTGTCCAATTTCAGAAGAATTCTACTGCTCATAAAAATCTGCTACTTCATACAATCGCAGAACATGGTTTTACCCTTAGAACAACATACTTGTACAACGAAACCATTGATGTATTAAACTAGCCTATACTGTTTAATTGATAATCATTATCGCTTGATAAATACACCAAATCCTTTTAAATTACAAATTTCAATGTTGAAAAGAACCTGCCGACTCTTTTGGTATATACAATTTGTTGATAATGGTTGAGAACTAGTGAATTTAAAAATTGGCAATGTATGGTAATAACCTTGTAAACGTGTGCTGAATTCATGTTGTTATCAAATTGACAACGAAAAATGCCAAAAGGTTTAAGTCCTTCAAGTCGTTAAACATGTTCTTATTTTAGAACACGGGTAAGCATATAGAAAACACTTTCGTAGAAGAGCATGCGCGGAGAATACCATTGTGAGTTATTATCTGTTTGTGACAGTGCGCATGTGGCAAACTATAACCAGTATTGTGCGCTACCATATTTGGATATGCCGCATTACATTTTTCTAGGTATGCTATATTTAGCATTGCATTTTTTATGGCCATATATGGAATCGCTCTGAATGACTTAAATTAACCAATCGCGGTAAGGAATTCGGAACATGTGACTTTCAGTGGAAGTCACCTGCTCAGTTACCAGGCGGCTATATCTATTTGAACACATACCCGACTGAAAACAGTGAATGTACGTATAACAGAACAAAAACAGTGCAAAACCGTGCGTTACCAGCTAATACTCGAAACCAGAAGGTATTGAATAATTTAAGGTAAGTGTTGTCTTATTGTTTTACATTGCTACACTTAAAGTTTACCTTTGTACAATAACTCTATTCCACAGAACATTTAATATATTAATTCAGTAAATATAATCCTCGTTTTCAGTATGTCTTGTCTTACAGTATATGCACATAACATGTTTTAGTGAGGTTAGCGATACCTACCATATATTTTCCTTATGACCTAATGTAAATGAAAATAAAATTTATTTATTCATTTGATTGACGGAGATTTTTGGATGTACCCCAATGCAACGAAATTGTCGTTGGGCATAGTAATGCATGTAGCTGATTTCTTGTCAGCAGCCCGTTTGAAAAATGTCCAAGCATCCGATGATGGTAAGAAGCATGATTGTAGATTGTCGCTCAACTTTTTAAATACGTGATATCTGAACAAGTTTGACCGAATTTATACTAGAACAGAACAGAACAACTCTTTATTTAGATATTCACGTAACATAAAATGACTTGTGGCAGTCAAATGTGCTAATTGACAAGCCTAATTGATCGGTTTATAATTTAAATTTAACAATATGTGAATAATTGAAACACAATAGAATGTAAAGTGCTAAACAAACTTACTGCAAATGAGGTGCGAATTGCTCGCGTGCCAGCTCATTAATCCACTGCACCCGATAGTTTACAACTCTAATCGCTATTGATCCACAGGGGGCATTACGGGGTGTTAATTGCCGATAATTTGCGATAAGATAGGCGGATTAGCGAATACATTGAAATGAAGTAAAACAAAACTAACGATTTGAGCATGTATTGCGTTCAACCAAAAATTGTGTTTTCTGCAAGAGTAACCAATTATTTATTTTGTAAGTGGTTAACCTCCTTAAGAAACGGTTAACCGGTTAACCGATTAACCGTTGCCATCCGTAAAATAAATTGAAAATGTGTGTCAAAACAGGATTAGTGTGAAAAGATTATTTGATTAATAAAAGTTTTTTTTTTTTTTTAATAAATCACGTATTTATCTTTCATTTAATGAAAACTAGCCTAAACAGTAAATTTTATGGTTTAGTAACTGTCCTAGAAACATGGCTAACACTGGCCATGTTTGTTTGAAAATTTTACATAGGACCTCTTGAATGTGGTGTTTTTAATATCCATTTTATTGCAAACATCTCAAATTGTTCATTAGCTTATGGCACCGTAGTGAAGCGGATTTTCTAGCCTGGCAACAGGCCAGTAGTAACATTTTCAGAACATATTGAAATTCACGCGTCTTTTTGAAGTAGAAAAAAAGGCAAATTTTGGGGAAGGTAATTTTATACATAGCGCTTATACAAGATAAGGAAAGATTTATTATGGGAATCATTATTATCCCATTGATAAAGCTTACGTATTTGTGCGCAGTCCGTCGAAACAATGCCTGTCCGATCCGGCCGCCATTTTGTTTTACTGTGTCTTATAATTTCGTAAACCGAAGTGCGAACAAAGTAAAAGCAATAATATTGAATAAAGCGCCAATGGTGAGGCTTAGTGAAGGTACTAGTGTGGTAATTTTCACAAGTTTCGTAAATTTCTGTAACAGTTGGTAGTGTAATCTTCATAAGCTGGACAACTCATTTGTGTGCTTATTATTCATTCAGTTTATTTAAAAAGAGCGCAATGCACTCATCGTATATGCTGCTCATTCGACGAATATTAACCAACCCAACAATCTGCACTATCAACGTCGATTGCATTCATTATGTTTGTAAAATGAGTGAACTTTCAATTCTCCGTTCGTAAACCTTGGGTCGTCTGTCTAAACGAGTGATTGTATACACTATTTATTGATCCTACCCTGAAATGGGTGATACAAACTTGGGTTTATAGATTTCGTGATTTATAAATTCTTTCAAAACTTGTTATTCTAAATAAATACTCCTTAATCAATAAGATGTAGTGTCCATAACTGAATAAAACAATTTAAGTAAGCGTTGATGTGAATATTATTATTGTAATTGATAGTTGCATCGAAACTTATTCTCGTTGTCCAATCTTGTCTTTTAAATTACTAGATAATAATTAAGCACGAGCACGTAACCTTAACGTAACCAGATTGTGAATAGTTGGGTCTTAATTTTAAAATGNTAGTAGTAGTTGTTGTTGTAGTACATTTATACAGATCATAATGGAGAAGATAATCAATACAGTACGAGTCCATGTATACATGTATATTTATGGTTTTCGAAAATCTATAACACAATTTCTACTATCAGGTTTGATCAAACGCCCGTTGGTAAGTATTCATAGCTTAATATAGTTTAATTCTCTTCCTTGATGTTAACTGTCATATATGGGATTTTATCAGTATGCGCAACCGGACGTCAGTTTTCAGGATACTATCTATTTGTGTTCAAATTTACTTAAACTTATGTTAAGTGATTTTGTCTTCACAGACACAAATTATGTATTCAAGGTTCGATTACATCATTTTACCACAAACGCAGAACGTTGCAACACATGAGATTTGTTCTCCTATCAGAAGTGAACTTACGACCTGAATAGTTATGCAATGTATTACAGTATTACACTTGCTTGTCGCCCATAAGTGTACTAACGCCATGAAATAAAACAAAGGTTTTTTCTTAATTGACAATTGCGTATCATAAAGTAAAACACACCCATTTTTGAGATATATAATTTTTATATTATGGAATTTACAGGCTGTTATGCGACCAATGAATGAGAAACAAAACTTGTTAAAGATGTGGGACACTTTTTGGGGGATTACAAGAATGATCAGTTTTTAAAACTAAGAGCATTTTTATGTTGGAGTGTATTAAATTGTTATCTTGGTTTACACTGAGACTGATTAATAAATCCCTAAAATGTTAATGATTTCATACATATTTGACGGACTTCTTTGACATGTATCAGTCTATAAAACTATGAACATATTGTTTCATTATGTAATGGGTGCACAATCAACTTTCACTAAAAAGGAGACTTCTTTACGAACTTTATTAAATTTTACGCCTCCAAGTTTGCTATGCCAAATTACATAATACACTCGCTTGCCGCTCTGAAGTGTAATACTGCCCTGAAGTGTATTAAACGTTTTACTTGCTTGACAATTGCATATCAGCAAACACCCAACAAACTTTTTTGAAAAATATATTATTAAATATGAAAAGGCATCTATATGACTAAAGATAGAAATTATTGTACCGACTTCTTGTGATTCTTACGGGCTCAAAGTATAATAAATTGTATTACAGTATAAAACTTGCTTGCCGCCCCGACGTGTAATCACACTATGCAGTGTATAGAACATGTGTTTAGGCTGTCAATTGAATATCATACTTAACAAACATTCTTAAGTAAAATCATACGTACGGATATAGAAATTGGATAGTGCGACGTGCATGCCGCCCCGAAGTGTAGTTATCAAACAAGACCAAACAGTTAATGCCAATGCACGTCGTTATAACACAGCAGGGTGACAATCAAGTGTTATCATGTTATATAGTTTAATGAACTTTCGGGTCGTGTGATTTGCAGCATCTGGGTAGTAAAGAATCCATACAAAGTGAAATATATAGAAAAATATAGATTTTCAAAAATATTTAAACAATAAAGCTTTTAATTGACTACATTACTAAACTAACAAAAGTTTGAACGAAGTTTGAATAATAGCGACAATTTGAAGATATATATTTGTTATGAAAGATTTCCAATTTTGGTTGTGGTCTTAGGTTGTAGACGGGAAGCCGGAGTACCCAGAGAAAACCCCACCTATCCGGTATGGTGACCACCGAACAAACTAATATTCGTCCTTGTATGGGGAATAAACCCTTGTCACCGAAGGTGAGAAGCGCGTTCACCAACTACTGCGATAACTGGGCATCACTTTGCAGGTTGCGCCAAAAGCTGCATTTTGTTCCAAGCCAGTTATGTGTACAGGTACAAACATTTCATTGTATATTCGATATAGAAAACGTTTGAAAACGCATACACTATAAACAAAAAAGGAAAACGCAGACGGTGGTCGGTGTCCGTTGATTCGGCAATACATGAACTTTTGTTTTTTCGATTTTTAACATTTTAATACACGATAAAAAAAATAATATTTATGATGTATTAATTATAATATATCTTTGGGTTTAAATTAAAATATGTACGAAGAAGGAAAAAGCAGACGGCGATCGTTGTATGTGAATATAGATTAAAATTTACCTGATTTGTAAAAAAACATGTTTTCGTTAAACATGCATAAGCAGTAAACAAATAGTAATATTTTGTAAAAATAATACTTAAAGTTTTGTTAANATTAAATAATAATTAAATAATAATTAAATAATAATTAAATAATAATTAAATAAAATAATAATTAAATAATATTTAAATAATAATTAAATAATAATTAAATACAAATAAAATAATAATCAAATAATAATTTAATAATAATTAAATTATAATTAAATACTAATTAAAAAATAATTAAATAATAATTTAATAATAATTTAATAATAATTAAACAGCAAAAATAATACTAATAATAATTTTACGTTTCCTACTTTCGGTTTTAAAAGCGGTACCGTTTGAAAAAAAAATACTTGCTTATTATTTTATTTTATAGTATATATTTTATCTATGCCAATTAGAATACTTTATAAACAAAAAAGGAAAACGCAGACGGTGGTCGGTGTCCGTTGATTGGGCAATACATGTACTTTTGTTGTTTCATTTTTTTAACGTTAAAATACACGATAAATAATTCAATATTGATGTTGTATTAATAATAATACATGTTTGGGGTTAAATTAAAATATGTACGAAGAAGGAAAAAGCAGACGGCGATCGTCGTATGTTTATAAGGATTTACAATTTACCTGATTTGTAAAAAAACATGTTTTCGTTAAACATAAAGTGCTTACAGAAAAATATGTATGTGTACATGTATATCAAGTAATATGTTTACTGACAAGATTGAATATAATGAAAATAATTGTGGAAGAATTTTGTTGGTGCGAATGTTGTATGTTCTTTAAATCAAAAGAACTGACAACATTAATAATGAGATAAATACTGCGGACATGATAAAACTCGATAGCAGTTAGCGAACTTTATATGTGATGCAAGTATGATTCATAATGACAAGTGTATTCGACAAAATTTAATATTGAAACATTACCACATGGCTGACTTATTTGCTAGCACGTTTATAACGATTACTTAACCAAATCATATTATGAGTCGTTCTTCAGCTGCTTGTTAAATAACAACACTATATTAGTCCGGCTTATCACAAAATTTGAACGTAAGGCACATTCTAAAAGTCCATATGTGTGTTCTTATTGTTGCATTATTTGAAATTTTCGTGTTTGACTCTTCAATTATCGTCGCTGGACGTTTTGGTGTGGCATTGATTGGGATCGCCGACTAATTGGCAGCCCCTAAATGGCTTCACATTACTTGTGGTGAATAGTTACTGTTATTTTATTCACAGTTCAGTATTGATGTTAATGTCGCGATGGCATGTACACGTATTTATATATTAAAACTATATTTCATATCGCGCGCCTAACAAAACTAAAATTGTGAGCGTATTAATTTTCTTAGTGTCAATGTAGACACGGATATATTAAACAGTATACAGTATAGTTAGCGATTGTGCTCCGCAAGGTTGCGATTAATAGCGATTGCGTTTATAACCGTTTTAAACCGTTTTTAAGCGTTTGTTTGCGATTGTTTGGGCTTATTTCATTGCGCATGCGTAGCGATGCAAACCGAGGAAAAGGCGGGGCTTATGTGCACTATATTTAGAGTCCTATTTTTAGTCCTGTTTCCAGATTGANTATTATTCTTCTTATTATTATTATTATTATTATTATTATTATTATTATTATTATTATTATTATTATTATTATCATTATAATTATCATTATTATGACTATTCATTTGCATTATCATTAATATATTTTATATCATATAATAATGAAATCAAAATAATGTTAAGTTATAATCATTGTTGGAGACTCCTGTTCGAAACGAAAAAGTATTACTGTAGGAGTAGTGATGTTACCGTTTTAATGCACTTTCGCCCCACACGTGTATGCTCCTTTGTTTCGATTTCCTAACAACTAACGGAGGCGTCGACGGCGTTGAAAGTCCATTGGCAAGATACAGGGAAGTTTCTGTTGAAGTAAATGTTTAAGGAACAGTTGAATGAATGAAAATATAAATGCTCATGTTTTAATACACGTTATCATAACATCATTACTTTTTACCAGAATGAACGAATTTTTCATTCGGAAGCTTAGGTCAAAGTTATATATTTGTTCTTGTTTTGTTTTTTCCTATTCGTTATACTGTTACACTAGCTTCATTTTCATTAAAGCAGAAAGGGGCGATTTGTTGCTGTGTTGTTGTTGTTGTTGTTGTTATATTTACCGACTTCGTCACATACGCAAAATAGTACATGCACGCTGTATTTTTAAGCACACGTTTTGAAGTTTTCAATCCAATCCTTATTCAAATAATTTCAAATAACATGCAATATAATTTGCAGATTAATTTTAAAAATGCCGCCCAAAATCGAAAGGTAAATGTTTGCCGTCACAAAGCTTAATGATATTGCAGCCCTAAAAAAAAAAAACGACCGTCTTCTGCAAGAAACAAAACAATTATTTATCCGTTAAAACTATTTAAAGTTACGTACCCCATTAACAAATAAATTGAACAAGTATGTTATCTCAAAATCGAACACGACGAGATTCACTCTGTTAAAAAGACATAACTGAGTATGTAAAAAGTAAGCACAACATGTTAAGGACATATTTATTGTATTGATTTGGATGATGACATATTTGAAAGAAGTTGTGGAACTACGATAATTTAATAAAAATCTCGTTCCCATCCACGTTTTTAATGGAATTGTTAACAGATTCTGGCATTTTTACAAATGTCAATAGATATGATTTCTCACAAATCTTTTATGTTTCTAATAGGCTTCACTTATTTTTATAGTAAGAAAATAAAACGGTATCCGAACCCGTGTCGTCTTGATCTGTAAGCGGGTGCGCTACCACTGCGCAACGCACACTTTCACTTCTCGAAACGAAACATAATGTCTATAGCAGAGGGGGTAATCACGTGATAGTCAAGATGGCAACGTCCATACCGAGACAGTGATTTTTCGCCGTTTTATACCCTTATTACTTTTGTTTAATTGACGATGCTGCTTCAGCAGCTCGTCTAAGTTATCATACCATTAACAAATTCTTCACAGTGGCGACCTACCTAAAAGACCGAGCCAGTCCGATTGAGTTAGCTGAATTTTCTCAAAATAAAGTGAAAGTATCTTGAGTTAGCTAAATTTTCTCAATCGACATACCTGGCTGATTATCATTGATAAAGGTAAAGGCAGTTGGTTCCCGTCCTCTTTCAAATTTATCGAGAGGTTCGGGGAAGGAGCCAGACACCAGACATGTTGGACTAGCCTGTGTCAGACAAGTTGGACTAGCATGTGTCAGACAAGTTGGACTAGAATGTGTCTTACAAGTTGGACTAGCCTGTGTCAGACAAGTTAGACTAGCCTGTGTCAGACAAGTTGGAGTAGCCTTTGTCAGACAAGTTAGACTAGCCTGTGTCAGACAAGTTAGACTAGCCTGTGACAGACAAGTTATACTAGCATATGTCAGACAAGTTAGACAAGCCTGTGTCAGACAAGCATGACTAGCTTGTGTCAGACAAGTTAGACTGGCCTGTGTCAGACCAGTTAGACTAGCCTGTGTCAGACAAGTTAGACTAGCCTGTGTCAGACAAGTTGGACTAGCCTTTGTAAGACAAGTTGGACTAGCCTATGTCAGACAAGTTAGATTAGCATGTGTCAGAAAAAAATACTAGCCTGTGTCAGACAAGTTGGACTAGCCTGTGTCAGACAAGTTGGACTAGCCTGTGTCAGACTGTGTCAGACATGTAAGACTAGCCTGTGTCAGACAAGTTAGACTAGCCCGCGTCAAACAAGTTAGACTACCCTGTGTCAGACAAGTTGGATAAGCCTTTGTCAGACAACTTAGACTAGCATGTGTTAGAAAAGTAAGACTAGCCTGTGTCAGACAAGATGGACTAGCCTGTGTCAGACAAGTTTGAATAGCCTGTGTCAGACAAGTTGGACTAGCCTGTGTCAGACTGTATCAAACAAGTTAGACTGGCCTGTGTCAGACCAGTTAGAATAGCCTGTGTCAGACAAGTTATACTAGCCTGTGTCAGACAAGTTGGACTAGCCTGTGTAAGACAAGTTGGACTAGCCTATGTCAGACAAGTTAGACTAACATGTGTCAGAAAAAAAATACTAGCCTGTGTCAGACAAGTTGGACTAGCCTGTGTCAGACAAGTTGGACAAGCCTGTGTCAGACTGTGTCAGACATGTAAGACTAGCCTGTGTCAGACAAGTGAGTTTAGCCTGTGTCAGACAAGCTAGACTACCCTGTGTCAGACAAGTTGGATAAGCCTTTGTCAGACAAGTAAGACTAGCATGTGTCAGAAAAGTAAGACAAACCTGTGTCAGACAAGTTGGACTAGCCTGTGTCAGACAAGTTGGACTAGCCTGTGTAAGACTGTGTCAGACATGCAAGACTAGCCTGTGTCAGACAAGTAAGATTAGCCTGTGTCAGACAAGCTAGACTAGCCTGTGTCAGACAAGTTGGATAAGCCTTTGTCAGACAAGT
The DNA here is from genome assembly GCA_007657795.1 of Dreissena rostriformis. Taxonomy (NCBI): domain Eukaryota; kingdom Metazoa; phylum Mollusca; class Bivalvia; order Myida; family Dreissenidae; genus Dreissena; species Dreissena rostriformis. The sequence goes on along the minus strand of VMBQ01006096.1, from coordinate 45,963 downwards.
TAGACTAGCATGTGTCAGAAAAGTAAGACAAGCCTGTGTAAGAAAAGTTGGACTAGCCTTTGTCAGACAAGTTGGAATAGCCTGTGTCAGACAAGTTGGACTAGCCTGTGTCAGACTGTGTCAGACATGTAAGACTAGCCTGTGTCAGACAAGTAAGACTAGCCTGTGTCAGACAAGCTAGACTACCCTGTGTCAGACAAGCTGGACTAGCCTTTGTCAGACAAGTTGGACTAGCCTGTGTCAGACAAGTTGGACTAGCCTGTGTCAGACAAGTTGGACTAGCCTATGTCAGAAAAGTAAGACTAACATGTGTCAGACAAGTTAGACTTGCCTGTGTCAGAAAAGTTGGACTAGCCTGTGTCAAACAAGTTGGACTAGCATGTGTCAGCCTGTATCAGACAAGTTAGACTAGCCTGTGTTAGACAAGTTAGACTAACCTGTGTTAGACAAGTTAGACTAGCCTTTTTCAGACAAGTTGGACTAGCCTGTGTCAGACAAGTTGGACTAGCCTTTGTTAGACAAGTTGGACTAGCCTGTGTCAGACAAGTTAGGCTAGCCCTGTCAGAAAAGTAAGACTAGTCTGTGTCAGACAAGTTGGACTAGCATGTGTCAGACAAGTTAGACTAGGCTGTATCAGACAAGTAAGACTAGTCTGTGTCAGACAAGTTAGACTAGCCTATATCAGACAAGTTGGACTAGCCTTTGTCGGACAAGTTAGACTAGCCTGTGCCAGACAAGTTAGACTAGCCTATGTTAGACAAGTTGGACTAGATGTGTCAGACAAGTTGGACTATCCTGTGTCAGACAGGTTCGACTAGCCTTTGTCAAACAAGTTTGACTAGCCTGTGTCAGACAAGTTTGACTAGACTTTGTCAGACAAGTTGGACTAGCCTGTGTAAGACATGTAAGACTAGTCTGTGTCAGACAAGTAAGACTAGTCTGTGTCAGACAAGGTAGACTAGACTGTGTCAGACAAGTAAGATTAGCCTGTGTCAGACAAGTTTGAGTTGTCTGTGTCAGACAGGTTAGACTAGCCTGTGTCAGACAAGTGGGACTACCATGTGTCAGATAAGTTGGACAAGCCTGTGTCAGACAAGTATGACTAGCCTGTATCACAAAAGTTGGACTAGCCTTTGTCAGACAATTTGAACTAGCCTGTGTCAGACAAGATAGACTAGCCTGTATCAGACAAGTTAGACAAGCCTGTGTCAGACAAGTTAGACTAGCTTGTGTCAGACAAGTTCGACTAGCCTTTGTCAGACAAGATAGACTAGCCTGTGTTAGACAATTTGGACAACCCTGCGTCTGACAAGTTAGTCTAGCCTGTGTCAGACAAGTTCGACTAGCTGTGTCAGAAAAGTTGGACTAGGCTGTGTCAGACAAGTTGGACGAGCCTGTGTCAGACAAGTTGGACTAGCCTGTTTCAGACAAGTTGGACTAGCCTTTGGCAGACAAGTTGGACTAGACTGTGACATACAAGTTAGACTAGCCTGTGTCAGACAAGTTAGACTAGCCTATGTCACACAAGAAGACTAGCCTGTTTAAGACAAGTTGGACTTGCCTGTATAAGACAAGTTGGACTAGCCTGTGTCAGACAGGTTGGACTAGCCTTTTTCAGACAAGTTGAACTAGCCTCTGTCAGACAAGTTTGACAAGCCTTTGTCAGACAAGTTATACTAGCCTGTGTCAGACAAATTAGACTAGCCTGTGTCAGACAAGTAAGACTAGTCTGTGTCAGACAAGTAAGACAAGCCTGTGTCAGACAAGGTCGACTACCCTGTGTCAGACAAGTTTGACTAGCCTGTGTCAGACAAGTTAGATTTGTCTGTGTCAGACAAATTAGACTAGCCTGTGTCAGACTAGTGGGACTACCATGTGTCAGATAAGTTGGACTAGCCTGTGTCAGACAAGTTGGACAAGCCTGTGTCACAAAAGTTGAATTAGCCTTTGTCAGAACATTTGGACTAGCCTGTGTCAGACAAGTAAGACTAGCCTGTGTCAGACAAGTTAGACAAGCCTGTGTCAGACAAGTTAGACTAGCTTGTGTCAGACAAGTTAGACTAGCCTTTGTCAGACAAGTAAGACTAGCCTGTGTTTGACGAGTTGGACTAGCCTGTGTCAGACAAGTAAGTCAAGCCTGTGTCAGACAAGTTTGACTAGCTGTGTCAGACAAGTTGGACTAGCCTGTGTCAGACAAGTTGGACAAGCCTGTGTCAGACAAGTTTGACTAGCCTGTTTCAGACAAGTTGGACTAGCCTTTGTCAGACAAGTTGGACTAGACTGTGACATACAAGTTAGACTAGCCTATGTCCGACAAGTTAGACTAGCCTGTGTCAGACAAGTTAGACTAGCCTGTGTCAGATTAGTTGGACTAGCCTGTGTCAGACAAGTTGGACTAGCCTGTGTAAGACAAGTTGGACTAGCCCATGTCAGAAAAGTAAGACTAACATGTGTCAGACAAGTTAGACAAGCCTGTGTTAGACAAGTTGGACTAGCCTGTGTCAAAAAAGTTGGACTAGCCTGTGTCAGCCTGTATCAGACAAGTTAGACTAGCCTATGTCAGACAAGTTAGACTACCCTGTGTCAGACAAGTTGGACTAGCCTGTGTCAGACAAGTTGGACTAGCCTGTGTCAGACAAGTTAGACTAGCCTGTGTCAGACAAGTAAGACTAGCCTGTGTCAGACAAATTGGACTAGCCTGTTTCAGCTTGTGTCAGACAAGTTCGACTAGCCTGTGTC
>VMBQ01006096.1:20592-38681 GCA_007657795.1 Dreissena rostriformis | reverse complement strand
ATATATGAGTGTGTCTTTATTGTGAAATAAAAAGTGCTTTTTATTTTTGAATATCTGTTTGTATTGTATTGTTATTAACTTACTTCCATTTTGATGAAATGGTATGCATCTATGAATTTATGCATTCTATAGATGTGTTAGTTTTGTGACAATCAAAATGATGTTAAGTAGTGATTTATTATTGATTTAAGTTCAAAGTCTTAACAAGATACAATTCAATTATCTGACATGTTTAACTATTGATATGTCATTCTTAATTGTTGTTATGTATTTGCAGATTTTGTTTTTTGTTTTAACATATGTGAATATATAATTGTGTTTGCTTAAGGCCTAGTTTAAGCTTTCCTTATTTGACCTTTTTGCCTTAACACTATGTATAACATTTCTGTTTACTGGCATCCTGCTGTGGTCACATTCAAAAGTCAGCTGAAAGAAAATACTATAGACAGTTTATAGCATTTTTATAATAGATCAGTTGGAAAATACCATGGATAGTCCAGACACTCCTTAAAATAGGTCTTTAAAAGTAAATCCCATGATCATGTGTGCACTTGATGCAGTTTGAAGTCTTGCTTCATGTCAGCGATGTTGTTGTGGCTTGCAAATATATTTTATTGACAGTACTTTTTTTACGTCACTTTATGTTGTTCGCGATGTTCGGTACGTTTTCTGTTATGTTATCAACATATAATGATGTATATTTAGAAGAATATTTTGTTTATAAAAGTACGTTTATTATTTCTGTATAAATTCTGAACCGTCGTTACTTCTCGTGATTCTTATTTATAAGTTTCACTAAATTTATAAACAACACCTGACTGCATAAAGACAGATATATTATGCACTGATGAGTTACGATTATGCATTACGTACACGTCCTTACGTGTACCTGAATGTTCACATTATATTGTATTATTTTAAGTTTTTACTGTGTTTTATAATCAGCCAATTGGTAGTATGTGTGTAGGTGTACGTGTGTGGTGTTAATTGTTTAATTTAGGACTCGGTTGCAATTTGATGCATACGTCATTCAAAACCAACAGCTATGCATTTGCTCACATGCTTACAATAATATTGTGTATAAAGCTTACTATTGTCAAGTTCGAAATTTGCATGATAATGTTCATCTTATGCTATTGAAAAATGCATATCAGACCTTGACGTTTTAATTACGTATGCTTTCATCTTGAAAGAACATTTAGTGAATGTGATTTTGGATGAAACTTTTGATTATCTTATTGTGTTAATTATTAATGCTTCATTTGAAACAAAATGAATTCATTGGCATGTAGCATGCTTCTTTCGTGTATAATAACTTTGTATTTATAAGAGCTATTAAGTTAATCATTTCAATCAAAATCGTTTAAATCATGTAAAGTTTATCGCAATACATGACGTAACGTTTTATTGATGATTAATATTATGTATATTTTTTTCTTAATATTGTTTTATTTAAACTTATTGCATACTAGGAAAACAATGATCGCATACAGTTTATACATTAACAAACATCTTTTTGGCACACATTGCACCTTTGGATTCCTGTTGATGTTTTTTTATTTAATTCTAAAACAATTCGTAAAAGTCTAACATTAGGCGGATTTCATAAGCCAGTCTGCTTATGTTTTGTGTTTCAATTAAAAGTTATAACACTTCAACTATTGTCTTTGGTGTCTCAAAGGGCTTTTGAGGGAATTCAAACCGGCAATAGTGCGGCAGTGGCTTTTAGTTGCAACACGATTGAGTATGTACTTGTATACTGATGACGGGTTCCTACTACGAAAGAGTTTCATATGACCTTTTCAAAGTAATAATTGTAACAAACATTAACATGGTCGTTGTAATTATTGTTCATGATTTAAACTAGCCGTTGCCATAAATTTATGTTTCTTTCTTAAGAGAGTGTCTTCGTTTGAATGCATGTTTAATTGTGTTATAATCTTTAATACAACAATGTTTATCATATGTTAGTATGTTAATGGAACACATTTTGAATGATTAACACGTTCTGTTTAATTATTATTACATCTTTGCAAAAGTAGAAAATGAGGCTACCAAGTGATTCATTTCTTTTTATACTTTAAAAATCGTATATTATACAAAACGCCTCTATTTTCTAAATTTTTGGATATTGTCATATATGTTTGTGAAATTGTGTAACATACGCATCTTGAACTGGTCTGTGAATAGAACTCACGTACAAGCTGCTACAGTCTGAAATGTCTTTTTTCCGCTTGATTTGCTGGTATCAAACGTAAAAAAGTAGATTATTCTGAGGTTTTATGAATGTTTAAATTATTAAAGTTTTGCAAATTGATCAGCATGAACATGTTGAGCAAGTATTTTATTCTTTAAAACACAGTGTGTAAGATGTAACAGGCAAGACAATGACCCCTTATGTACTTAAGTTTGTTTACAATAAATTACAATATGGTGATATGCCAACAGTTTGGTAGTTATTGGTGGAATTAGTCCTTTATATGACCTGTTTAGCTTGAGATATTTGTTAACAGCTTTAAAAATATCCAGTATTTTTACAATTTTTTTTAAATGTACATATGTGTATCATTTACATACGAGTGTGCGAATGAAAGTATGAATGTAGACTTGTGTTGTTGTTTTATTTCCGAGAAAACAAATGAGCAGTATAGTATTTCAAACAGTTCTTGCACTGTAAGATACTCGGACGTCAAATTAAATGGTATTCTCACAATAACCGCTTGATTTGGATCAATTAAGTTACACGTATATTGTATGCGACCTTTACTTCGAGTACTCATATGCGATACACCGTCTGTGATCAGAAACCAACCCTTTTCGCGATTAAAGGAAATTAATTTGTATTGCTTTTAATAAGGATACAACAAATCCAGTCAATGCCAATGATTAAATTACACATTATAGTTGGTAAACTTATACATATCTAGATCAAAACCAAAAACGACGACTTTATGTTAGAATGTTGATTCTACCTAAAAATAAACAAGCTAATTCGTTAAATTGATAACCCTCGCCAAATAAATTGTGTTTCTGGATCGGTGCACTTTCCAAGCTTGCAACGCAAAACTATGAACACAATAAGTTGCAACTTATAGCAGACCAAAAAAGTACGTATGGAACAAACAAACAAAGGGCATTAAAAGCTTGATTTTCTCTTTTGACAGGCCGACATGTGGAAGGATAAACAGGTTATTGTTTTTATTTATATAAATTCACCTCATTGATATCTATACACCCATGAATTTCATGTTAAAATCACACAGCATACCAAACAAGAATGTATGCAACAAAGGCAAATACCAATGTAGTCTGATTTTGAAGACAAAGGAATCAACGAGTAAACAACGATTCATAAACCAGATAATTTCATTTAATGAAGACAGATATAAACTTACACCTTTGATTAATTTACATTTAAATGGAGATTGCATTTTAATAATAACTATTTATAATTACATTTTTCTATCAACTTCTTCAGACGACATCATTTTATGTTAAACAAAAACCATGTATGCAATACTAATAACATGTTGTATTTGATAATTCATGTAAGTCAAGTCACGTTACACTCTTGTACTCTAGTATTTAAATGCCATGTCAATATTTAATTTTAAGGACGATTGTCTTTTGAAACCGTTTCTAAAATTATTTCAGCTCTGACCCAGACCTAACTGGTGGTGAAATAGCCGGTATCGTGGCGGGTACTGTTGGCGCTGTTTCAGCGTTGTTTGCTTCAATTTTTGGATTCATAGAATTATACAAAAAAGCCATCAATCGCAAGTTGTACAACCAAACGGACAAGTAAACGGACAAACACACGGAATGAATGGCAAATCTTTCGGTTGCTGTTGTTTCACCATTCACATAATAAATGAGACCACATTGAAAGAGTTACCACCTGGTTGTCTTAACCAAATATACTTGTATCTTGATGCGAGAAAGGTATTCTTCCGCAAGCCAGAAAAACTAGGAACAGTGACGAATGATTTGACGCACGGGGAAGAATCTGATATAATTTGCTGATTTAAATGTTCACATATTAAATCATTTTTTTTAGGCAATACGTAAAAACAACATAAATCAACTATATCAAATACACGGAGATACATTCCAAATACAAAATGTATCATATGTCTGACATGGATAAAAGAAAACACTGGAGCCATGGTGCAGTAATTTGCTCTCTAATCACGTATTTCAACATAACATAATTTGATACAATTTAGTTAGTTCTGTTGGTTGAATTATACATTCCAAATATAAAGAAATTCGAAACTTTAATACGATAATGCATTATTACTAACTTTAACAATATAATCATTTAATGTTATAATTGTTTGTTTTGTGTCTTTGGTAACTCAAGTTGTCACGTATGCATTTGTTTGCAAAAAAAATTGTATTTGTATTTCTGTTTACTTCAATAAATGTTGTTTCTATTCGTATGTTTACCGGCCTCGTAAAACATGACTACTGCTATGCCAAAATGCCCATATTATAAATGTTCACCTCTGTATTGTGGGTTAAACGATTTACGAAATAGCCAGTCAATTAAAGAAATAGTAAATGGAACTGTTCTCATATTGGTTAATTTGTAATTGCTAGTTTGTGTATGTATTTATTTTTACCTTGCAGTCAAGGATAACCCATGAAAGTGCAAGCACTTATTTCCAATGGGGTCCTTTGGTTTTGCTGAAGAGACAGAGGGTATAAGAGACAGTTTTTGAGATACAAGGAATCCGGGTGCGATACCCTAGCTCTTTGCGAATAGATCTCTTGGTTCTTTTACGTGCTCAGTGTATAGCACCGATACACGCGAGAATTATCTGGGTTTCATACCAGTACATCTCTAGTTGGGTGGAAAACACTTAAAGCATTTCTGAAATTTCGAGTGCCCCGGCCAGGGATTGAACCCACGACCGCTGGAATGGTAGACCAGTGTTTTACCACTCGANGCTACTGACGGGTCGCCCTTTTTAAATACTGCACACACATTTGCAATTTTCCAAGCATCTGGCATTTTACATTGAGTCAAACTTGCATTAAAGAGATTACACATTGGGATTTTTAACTGTTGCGTAGATTCACGTAAGATTCGATTGTCAATCCCATCTGGACCAGACGCTTTACCCAATTTAAGGTTTTTAAAGGCGTCAACTACTTCGTCGGGCGTTATGGAAATAGACTGAATGATATGAACACAAGAGTTATGGCTTTCTGGTACGTCTACATTGGAATCGTCAATTTCTGACTGCATGGCGAAATACGCATTCAGTATGTTTGCCTTGTCAGTATCATCTGTAACAAGATCATCAGTTATGTCGTCAAGTAAGGGTGGTATTGATTTATGTTCTATAGGTGAAATAAAATTACGCAAAGTTTTCCACCAGTCTTTCGAGTTAATATTTGACGATTTAAGATTGTCGCTAAGATTTATAATGTGCTGCGCTTTTGCATCGCGAATAAGTGTGACAACTTGATTTCGAATAACGCGAAATTTAGTCCAGTGAGTTTCCGAGCCGGAAAATTTGGCTTTTTTATACATACGTTTTCGTTTGCGTATTTTCGATTTTACAAAGTTATTCATCCACGGGGCGTCTCCTGTCCTAATGCAGACCTTTTTGTTCGGTATTGACCTTTGTGCAGCATCGCAGATTACATTAGTTACATTTTGTGTATATATATTTATATCGTCATGGATTAATTGGTTCCACTGTACATGTGAAAGAAGTGTTCGTAATTTTTCATAATCACCTAATTCGTATCGCCATATATGTCGGTAAAAACTTTTGCGAACAGGCTTGTTGTATTTTACTATGGCAAATACTGGGCAGTGATAGCGTATGTTTTGGTCAAGGAATGGTTCGCCTGTTCCTGATATTAAAATTGATTCTTGATTACTAACAAAAATAAGGTCTATCACAGATGTCGAGTGTTCTGTGTAATGTGTCGGCTCATTAATAATCTGCGTTAAATTATTTTGTGTACATAGTCCGTTAACTTTCCTTGCTGAAAGTAATGTTTGTGTATCAAGATTGAAATCTCCTGTAACAATAATATCATATATATCTGTGTCTATAGCTAGTCCAAGTGAGGTTTCTATCAAATTCATATATGAAGTATCGGCATTTGGTGGACGATATACTACACCAAATAGAATAGATTTATTTTTTAAAAGTTTTATTTCTAACCATATACATTCTAGGCCGTTAGGTTCTAGGTCACTTCTGCGTATATATGTTAATGATTCATTAATATAAACTGCTACTCCGCCATGCGGATCAAGTGGTCTGTCTTTACGAACTGGTAAATGATAACCTTGAAAGCAGATATCGCTCGATGGAATTTTACTACAAAGCCACGTTTCGGTAAACGCAATAACATCAAATGTATTTAAACTCGAGTATAGAAGATCTGTTTTGTTGGCGATACTTTGGACGTTGTAATGAACAAAGGAAAACATGTTTTTTAATGCATGTAAATTACTATCGTCATCGGCACTCAGATTCGAAATGGAACTGGTTGAAGAGAAGGTTGGAAAAGGACCGGGATTTGGATGTATATCACCTGATCGTGATAAAATAATAGCTAAGTATAGAGAACACGACATAACGAATAATATGTCCACAAATTGTCGACACAGTTTCCTATTATACTCAGCTTTACTGCTTGTTACGTACTTGTAGGAGTGATGTTCGATCATTAGAGCTTGGTTATTAGAATTTGTCATTTGGTATTTGATAGATACCAAAAAGAGTGTATTTACAAATATGCACATGAAAAAGAGTAAATGTAATAGCAATGGAAATGCAGTTCGTAGTTTAAATGATGACAGGACAACGTTTGGAGGCATTTTGTTGAGTTTGTTCATCATGAAATAGAGCTGATTAGAACAAGATAGGCCTAAAACGTTGTCAGTATGTCACCATCAGTTTAAATAACAAACGTTTAATCTATCAAGCTGTTTTACCTTATCTAAAGGAAATACAATTGATAAATAGAACAAAAGAAGACATTTCAGGCTTTGACATGGTCCCATATTCACAAACCAATTCTTGGAATTAAGTCTAAGAATAAAGAATATTCTTAAAACTGTAATATGTTAAAATGTCTTTATTGTTGCGTCTAAGTTGATATTTGATACCTACGATTAGCTCATTCTTTATATAGAAAAGTGTGCTTATGGAATAATCAACATGAACAGCATGCATCTATTCAAACTCTGAAGTAATATTTCGTGGGTCTAAATCTATCCGTTATACTTAAATCTACGAATGGGTTGGTAAATATGGGCCCATTAACTTCAAGACTAATTTGCCTTCATCGAGAATAAAACTATTGTATCTTATGCAGAAATGTGCAGTATATACAATAGTTTCACGATGATCCCGCACACAATAGAGTAGCATAAAGCTTGGCATGGAATCTAGAAATAGTTATCATTCAAAATAGGTGGCAACAGGGGACGTAATTATACAAACATGAGAATGTTTTCTATGAAGAAAGTTGTGTTCCTTTCTTGGCATAACCATTTGTCATTTTCAAAAAGGATGTAACAGTGGCCGTAATATTAAGAAAGATAATATTTATGATTTTTTTGTTTCCCCTTTGCGGTTTAAATTTGTAATCCAATTTGGATCAAGTCTTCATATGAACCTCCTACTATATGTTACAAAAACACAGTAAAGTGGAACATCATTTTACAAATAAGTTATCAAAAAAGAATGTAAGCCTTGAATCAAGTATCATCTTATGGATATTCCCATTAGGACTTAAATTCTACAAATACCAGCATATATAAGTGTATAAAATTGCATAGGAAATGCGGTATGTATTATTTATTGAAGTATAAACATGAATTAAAGAATGTACACATAAATGTTAAAAACAAAACATAACAAACATGTCATGCGTTGAATAAGCGACTAACAACTTAACCAAAACAATTATTTTATAAATTATAAAACAATATTATTATTATCGTTATTATTAGTATACATATTGCTATTGTATTAAATAATGAATAATGAAACCATCTAATTATTTAGAAACACACATTTTCGATCTTTCTATTTATAATAAGGATATACGCAAACTATTTTGAAGCTATTTCCTTTTTACATAAACCAGATGATTGGCCTCTGGTAAAAGAAAGTTTGTGCATATTACTGTCAAAATTAAATTGTATTTACCTTTCGAGAAATTGTTTAAGTATATGTTATTCTATTTCCATAACAGTCCCCTGAAAAAAGATCTCTGCAGAAACGAAGGGTCATGCATAATTAGGTCATTATTAAAGTTGCATAATTAATATCATATGTACTTTTCAAATTAATTCGTCTTTTGTGGACTGAGATATGGGCGGATGGGAGGACAGAATGAGGTATTGACAGATATAGACAGTTCTTACGCCTAATAAACTTGCCTGGGTGCAAAGTAAATCACGTAAGGGTGCGATTAATTTAATCCCCTTAAGAAGTCAAATACGATCAAACAAATACAGAGGTGTAAATTTGCAACATTGTGCAATTGTAAATATTCGCAAGTTTATTCGTTAAATCGATATCCCAGATGGATGAACAGGAAAATAACTGTAAAATAGCCGAATGAAGGGATATTGTTTTTATTCATTGCAATTCTCCTCATTGATATAGATGCACCCATGAAGTTTCATGTTGAAATCTTGTATAAAATTTGACATATAGAACACATTTATACTTTGTGACAGACGGACATCATACAAATACAACAAAAGGGAAATAACTCTTAATTAAGAAAGTGTAAGGTTATGATTCTGTTACATAGCAGTTCTCCTAGTGTATATGTAAACATCCATAAAGTTTTATGTTGAAATCTTGTAAAGTTTGTAAGATATAGCCCTAACATTTTTTGGCATACGAACATCTTTAAAACAAATAACAAAGTGCAATAACTCGTATTTAAGAAAGTGTAGGTTTATGTTTATTGTGCATCATTGCAAGGCACTTTTGCTTCTTGACTTGTATACACCTATGAAGTTTCATGTTAAAATCTTATAAAATTTCTCAGATAAAGCCCTGTACAAATCGTGAAAGACGGACGGACTGACGGACGGACAACGCCAAAACTATATCCCTCCGCATTCGGCGGTGTATATAATGTGAAGTTTTAAGTGCTATAACTTGATTGTCTGGAAACCATTATTAGAGAGAATGTAAAAGGTTCGTAATGAGTCAATAGTTGGCCCAGGGAGTTTTCCAAACAAAGTCAAACTTGATCTTTTAAATTCAATAGATGTAGCTCCGTCAGCATTTCATGTTGTGCAACCAGACTTAAATGATATAATACATAGGTATCAAATATTATTTGAAACACAGTCAAAGATGTCCAGAATTCATTCGGACACGAAAAAACACCGTCTCACCAACACACCAACAATCTCACTCGTACATGCCAACCGAATAACCTTCGTTTTGGGTGTATAACTATGGGCTGGAATTTTAAATTGTATTTTAAGCAATAGAAACCTTAAAAGTTTCAGAACGAAAAGCAACATCTTAACTACCGATCGCTTTTTATTATTTAAGATAACTATTATTGACAATATATGTACTTATATCAAGAACATTTATTCAACTAGTAGTGTAGTTTAAAAAGTGTGTATGATTTCTGTAAATATAATATATATAAAGTGCCAAATAGGATATATATTCAGACATATAACTCGTGTACTGGTATCGAAAGTATACTTCGATACTTATATAAGTATACTTCGATACCAGTACACGAGTTATATGTCTGAATGGATAGTCTATTTGGCACTTTCGGTCTTACATTTGATAATTTGTGTTAATTTTTAAAAGACATAATTTAGGATAGTAGATTGAGTTGATATCAACGACATATTAATATCACAAACTCGCATCGTTGTTTCTCTATCTCGCATCGTCATTTCGTGATATCTCTTGGTATTTTCGCTCTCTCGCATTGTACTCTCGCCACCTCGCAACGTGATTTCGCTTTTTCCAGATTTTCATTACAATAACGAGAAATACAAAATGTGAGTCACGCTGCAGAGGACACATCTTTTTCAAGTCTGAAAACTATTGTACAGCGTTTGTTTTTATAGATAATGGGAATCAGCGATGCTTTTTGTTCAGTTAGTATGGTCATTCATATACTGATCATGGTTCATCAAAACAAGCATGTCATATTTTAAATAATTTATCGTATTTATTTAATAACTTTTAATAACTTCCATACCTTTGGTTAGTTTTGGATCCACTGAGGTAACCCAACCGGTTTTAATTTCCATAACTTACATCTTTCATTAATTAAAGGTCTAGATTACATATTTTCATATTAAAAAACATCAATTTAAAAAAAAATATATATAAACTTATTATAATAGCAAACAAACAAAGTTAAACAAAAAAAGTGACTTCCATTGGATTCGAAACTCGACCCTCTGGAAGCGAAAGCTATTGCACTACCACTTCGCCGCGCCGTCTTTCTTTATATCCGCGAATTATACACGCAATGTTAGAACTTATCGAGGAAAAGCTTTTGTATTTTACAGATTTCAAATGATTACTATTTAATTATCTATTATTTTTAACGTTTGTCACAGTCATTAGTGTTATTTTTGCTTGTTTCTGTTTTTATTCTGTTATCATGCTCATGTGCTCAACACTTGGCCTTATATAAGCTAACACCGGTTATTTCAAAATTGTAACTTCGTGTAGTATTATGACATTGATGATGCTCTAGTTTGATCTTTGACATGCAAGTATGACCCTTTTCATGAAGATAACCATCTGGTTTTCTGTGTGCAAAATTTGCATACGTTACTGCAGGCATATTCGTCATTTTTTTCGAAATTCTTAAGCGCATGAGAGGTTAAGAGCATGTACACACTTTAAAATAGTACGTGAGTAAAAAGGTGGTCTTGTTAATCTTTGAGTATGACAATGTCGTAAAATGGAGCTTTCTGAGCAATTAATGACGAAAGTAGATCTGGTTTAATCGTGTAATACACCGTCTGATATAGGTAAACATTTGCGCCAGATAAATTCGGAATCCTTAAATATATTAGGCAGATAAAGCCACCCCTCTTTTAACCATTAGATGCTATTTTTTTATCTTTCACCTTGAATTATGACTTTGACCATAAAATCTTTTTGCGTGTGTAATACCACTTTTGCGGAATTTTTTAAAAGTCCTTCAATGAACGGGGTTGTAATACATCGCACAAGCCCTAGAGTGATATGTGACGCCGCATGGGCGTGTAACCGCATAGATTTGAAGGATTTCGTCTATGCGACAACTGTCACCGCATAGACAGTTCCACGTCTATGCACGCCCCACAAACATAACGAAATACAACAATGGGCATCTTCATCCTCATCACCGCCTTCATCGTTATTTGAGTAATGATATTTTCCCTTTTCAATTGATTATGAATACTTAATACTTAAAACTAGACATGTTTAATAATTCGAAAAGACAAGACGACCTGTCGATGCGTTGCGCGTTGTGACATAGACAAAATCGCCTGAGCGGTGACAATCGCATGTTACGTGTAAACCGCGACACGTCTATGCGGCGTCATATGTAACAAATGACGTCAAAATTGACCCTGACCGTAAAATGACTAAACTCAATTGTGTAGAAAGTGAGAACGACGAACTACGACGCACATGTGGTCATCACAATAGATACAAATAAGCATCTTATTATAATACTTCATGATTGATTGCTTTAATACAGAAAATGCTATTAATTATGTAATCGATCAACTATATTGTCCTAAAGTATACATCTCGGCCAAATCACAGCGTCTGAATAAAGTCACGTTAACATTATGGCATTTATAAATCTGTGGCAGGTGACGTATTCTTTTAAATATCTTTTTCTTGGCTTAATAATGTTAACCCATTTTCCATATTGTCCACCTTATGATGTGGCGTTGGCAATGCACGGTCGACTTTGTAAAGAGTTGTTTAAGGCGCATGATTGTTTGTTGGTGAAGCAGTGCTAATGAGTTAGCTAAAACAGAATGGCAGGCCTCCCTCCTGTCCATGTGTATGCTTCAACAATTAGAAATATGTGACCTCCTTAGATGTGTATGACTCATCCGTTAAAAATTGTTTTATTGGTTATTGGCTATTGTAAACAGTAATATAAAGTATTACAATGATTATATGCTGAATAGATGGTTCTCTTTAAGTACTTAAATGGAAACAGCACAATTAAGACACTTACAATTTGCAAAGTTTACCAACCGACGATTTTGAAGAGGTTACCTTGTCCCGTTTTAAATATACCCTTGCATTTTTACGTATACGAAAGTCCTTATTAGTTTTGAAAACGTTGTTTCCCATGGGGTTAAAATAGATGCTTTATATACGCTTGTGTATGCCCAAATCGAAGTTTGCGCAGGAAGCGGTCTCTAACAAACACGTGAATTATGTCTTCAATTTGATTTTAATATTCGAATGTGTGTTGGAACATGATATTAACCAACGGAGTAATAGTTAATGCCCAGCCCTAAATGCTGTACTTAACACGAACTACATTACAGCTAGCATATGGATGCTTTTCTTTGGTCACATCATATCATGTACTAGCATGCAACTAAAAAAGATCTCTGAGTAAATATGTACCAGCACATCGACTGCAGAAAAAAAAAAATCCTTAAGCGAAATTTGCTTGCAAACAAAAGTCACGTATCAGGTCGACACGCATGGTATTCGTTAATGTGCAATTCCAGATATGCTACTTGAAAAGTCTGAAACGAAAATAAGACGCTGCATTTACACTTCCAAATATGACATTTTGTATATAGCCAGCTTTGCGTTTTATGTGACATACAAAGCAGGACAAATAGCGATGATAAAAGCACACCGGTAGCATGTTGTGCGCACAGGAGCTAAAATCGGATGTATTCTACCTTTGAACGCTAAGTGTTTCCGTGAAGTTAGACACCGTCTCATATTGTGAGCATGTGTGTCAATATGAAGAAGTTATATCGAAATCCTTATAATGCACGTGAAGGTTAGAGTCCTAATACGTTTCGTGACAGATGGAAATATCGTCATACGACTTACTGGACAAAGTGTTTCCACAAGAGTCCACCTATCTAACGGTAGTTTACTTTATAAATGCAATGCGATATGCTTACTAGGCACGATTTTAAAGACGTGAGTGGTATAAATGTGTTTGGTACTGGACACTGTATAATTTCATTTCTTCCCTGCAGAGACAGGAAAATAGACTACAAGCAAACTTTATCGTTTTAGTTTTAGTCTTTCAAAATCGAGCACTGGAATCTAAAATCGTAACAAAAACACATTATCACGGACAGAGTAAATGAAGCAATAGAAGAAGCGTAACTCGTATACAATTATTGCTAACAAGGTTTAAATAATTTCCCTCTTTTGATGTTCGACGTATAGATTGTGGGTTATTGTTTAACGACTTACAAAATAATTAATTGAAATACCATGTAGGTGACGCTCTAGGTTTTGGCATTGTATCCCCTTTTAGCGAGCGTAGTCCATTTAGTAGTTAAAAATGTACACAAGACTGGGCGACCTGTGTTCAATCCTCGCTCCCGATGCATCTGAGTGTGATAATTGGTCGACATATAAGACAGGCGGTGTTTCCTTCGTGTAAAACAGCTTCCCCCAACCGCCCAAAACCACATAAACATGGGTACCTACATGTGAAACAAAAAAAAGCTAGAATTTGAAGGTTAAATTTGAATAAACAGACTGAATGACGGACATGTCAAATTGCAGGCAGGTAGGCAAAACGACAATTCCAAGCGTAAACAGTTCGGAATAACTGTTAATTTTGCTATGTCTGCTTGCAACATGACAATACTTCTAAATGTGTGTGACCTAGCATATGGATGTGTGACCTAACTTGATTTTTCACTTCGATTCCAAAATAAATATTGTTATCCACACGCTTTAAAAGCGTGGGGATATTGTGGTTATCTCCGCCGTTTGTCCGTCCGTCCGCCCTGGCCACTATCTCCTCCTACACTATTAGCACCAGAACCTTGAAACTTACACACATGGTAGCTATGAGCATATGTGCGACGGTGCACTATTTGGAATTTTCACCTGACCCCTGGGTCAAAAGTTATGGGGGTCGGGGCAGTTTTCCTGAGTGCAAATCTCTGACCCGGCCCCATTTTAACCCCCATAAATAGTGCACCGTCGCACATATGCTCATAGCTACCATATGTGTAAGTTTCAAGGTTCTAGTGCTTATGGTGTAGGAGGAGATAGTGGACAATAGGGGTTGGGATGGGGCCGGGTCAGAGATTTTCACTCATTTGTTTAGGTTTTCTTACATTAACTTCTTCATTTTTACATCGATTAACTACAAATTGATACAGAACATCTCTTATGAACATACGGTCAATCTCAACTATGAATGGCCCCATTATCAACCCTGGGGCGCCCCGCCCACATAGACCACGCCCACCCGGGGCCCCACCAACATAGGCTTTGCCCACCCAAAATTGCCTTTTAATATAACATCTATGCGGCGTGGGGATACGCGTCGGCCTCTGCCGCGCAAGCTCTAGTTTAAAGATATTTCTTGTTTATTATCAATGTATAATTGTGTGGAACAGAATGACAGCATATTGTTTTGCAATTAAAATATTTCATAAATACAGGTATCTTGCAAGATTCTAATTCTCTTTCGCAAACTATAATTGTCGAAAAGATTTAAAAAAATCGCCAATAACAACTAGCCTTTTTTTAGCAATTCATAAATCAGTCCAAACTGCATACACTTAGTTTGTAGCTGTATAGTAACAATTTGAATGCAAATAAACATAATGTTATATCATCCATATTTTTTATTTATACATTCAAACAGCTACTTTTATGAGTGCTTTTACATACTTGTGATAAGTTTTGTATAACTAGTTTGACATTTATTGGCAGCCACTGGTCGATATACAGACGAAATTTACATGGGAACCTTGGTATTTCTTCAGCATGTTAATTGCCTTCAAATTGTTAATTTAACAACCATTGGGAAATGTTTGCACATCTGATCTTATAATATCATAGCTGATTTTTGTTAATATAGACAGATATAGACATTTTTAAAGTTATATAAAAGTTCACATATGTTCCATCCAAGTAAACTAACAGAACCAATAAATAAGATCACCACATCTAAACTTTGATAGTTCAGGAATCCCTCCTTTGTTGATTTCTGAAAACCAAAACTGTCAGTTTTGCTCAATAGAATGGTTGTGTGATGCCCAGCTCTTGGCAGAACAGCTTCTAAAACGGAAAACCAACCAAAAACTTTGATAAATGATGCAGAACATTTGTTAATGTCCTGTTGTTTATTTTGTTGATTTCTAACTATCGTGAAGATTAGTTACGAAAGATTTTGGTACGAAAATCCAAAGGTATTAGATTTTGTGGTTTTAAGGCTTAATCTTGAAATAGTGATATGTAACCTTTCGGGATATTGGAAAAGTGCGAGCAGACGAGGTGTAAATACGTTTAAAATAAGCTAAAATACTAAAAAGTTAAATCGGAATATCGTTAAATTTTGTGAATAAACGTGTTTCTGATGGATAACAACCACAACTTACCAGAATATTGATCACACGTAAAACTGCTTTCCGAGAGCGAATGGAAAATGCGTCACAAACTCTGACAAGTAAACAGTAGGGTGTCGTTATTGAAATACCGCGAGAATACTGCGAGAATACAGTTGCCGACTATAATGTTTAAAACAAATCTTCTTTTTTTATAACAAGCGTTTGTGATTTCTCAGGATAATAATAACAATAAGATATCGAAAAGATCAAAACAAATAAATTCGAAAGAAATCGGGATTTGAGAAATACATTTTAGACGGGTTATGTTTACCGAAATTGTGTTTGGTAAAGACTGTCACTATACGTAGTGATCCAGTCTATGGCTTATACACCACGAAGGCCGGGTAAAAGGAAACAAACGGAGACAGAACATGGGACAAGATGAGTATTCAGAGGAGATAAATAGCATCGCGAAAATATATAATATAATCACTTAAAGATAATTATTTATAATATAACAAACGGCTGTTATACATACTTGTATGAGTTTGTTTGTGGTACACTCAATGTACGTTTTCGTGCATTTTTGAACATATGGTGCTTAAATGATAGCCAATGGGCTTGTGTTTAAAAGGCCCGTTAACAAATTTGATTTTAAGTAATTAATTTAATGGGACAAAATCTCGGAAGATCAAAAAAGGTGTCCTTATGGTATAAGATAAGAAAAGATAAGATTATCTTTTATTATAGTGACATGTGTTTACGTACAGGAGATTAACAGACATATATACAATGCATACACGAAAACCCGGCCTAATAGGCCTATAAGTCACCTTAACAACAGTGTAAAATATAACGTGATCATTATTATACAAATAGACAATAAAATATTTGAGCAACATACTTAGTTCAATGAATAAGATAGCATCTTCTATATAATATATGTATAAGAACATATGATAATATGATATGTACAATTTTATCATAAGTAAGAAGACATATGTCTGACATATGTGTAATTCGTAGTTGATACTTAGAAGCCCATTTACATAATTATATTATTTTAAAGTTTTAACTGACACAACATCATACAACAGATATTGTTACTTATATAAAATACTGCTTCTGATATAAAAAGCATTTACAACAAATTTCGCACACTTTCTAGGATGACATTTAACCAAGAGAACTAATTTATCTTTATTTGATTGACAGGTAGTATATTCTTCAGAGTTCAAAAAAACCCAAATATAACTGATCTTGTGTTTTCATAAAGAGCACATTCAACAAGAAAATGAGTTTCATCTTCGACCAGTCCACTGTGACACAGCTTACACCGTCTTTGCTCGGGGGCTTCACCCACATACCTTCCGGTCTCGACCCTATATATGTTCGGTATATGGTAGTTTGATGATGCACTAAATGTGCTTCTTTATTTTCAAAATTATGTTGATAACAAGCAAATTGGCGTATGGTGAAAAGCCCAATGATCACTGTTGGCTATAAGTAAATAAATATCAAGAGCAGCTGGAGTTTCACTTCTTTATATTGGTAGATGCGCCGTGACCGTGTGTCTACTGGTACCGGACCTTAATCACAGAAGAACAACAGGTGGTTATTTTCAATGGTACACGGTTGGTTGATGATGCGATAGATGGGCTTCTCTATTTTCAAAATTATGGTTAATACACGGTTGCCAATTGGCTAATGGTGAAAAGCCCGGTGATCAATTTTGGATGTAAATAAATACATATCGGGTTCTTGGTAGATATGCATATCCAGTTTGCAAATTATTATGATAAAACGATCGCCCGTTGGCTTATGGTGAAAAACCTGGTGATCAATTTTAGCGATTAAGAAAGTCAATAGGTTATTGGTAGATCTCTACTGGAATCGGGTCTTAATCTCGGAAGAAGAAAGGTACTCATATAATGCGATATTGTTGGCTAGCAATGCCGTATTGTTGATACATATGGAACGGTATTTAGGTAAAAATTACATCCTTCTTTATGACTGTGTCATGATTCTTGATGGTACTTTCAATTTGTATGTAAACACCTTTTCATGCTTGATGACACTTACATCTTGACTGATGACCAGTGTCTATTTACATTCTGCTTAATGGTTTCATTCATGTGTACAGATGCAACATTCTTGTTCGTAAATTGCATGCTGGGTATGTGTATGTTGGTTTGTGCAGAGAGACTTGTGCAATAGGCGCAGTGCATAATGGAATCAAACATTGATGCGTTGAATAAATTAACGCGATGGCAAGATGTGAGTTTCACCCAAGCACAAAGCAACATACAATCATGCATGATACAATGATGTCAATTGACAGTCGTTCCGAAATGCTACGGACGACTACGGACATTTACGGCGTATAACGGAAATTTTATGTTATAGCAAAAGTTGCGCACCATTTGTGTGATATTTGCTACTGAAATTCTATTGTAAACAAATAGAAGTCTGGCATTGGCGGAATCATGGTCGACGCGATGATAATGGTGAGTTACCCAAAATATTT